>QKQZ01011881.1:0-95833 GCA_003595255.1 Solenopsis fugax | reverse complement strand
TATAAATGCAATCAAAAGCGCGTGCATGAATCAAACCGAAGAATGTGCGTCAAGTGCCTATAACGTACACGTAACACGTAATCTCAGAAAATCCTTGAACTCCTTCCCCAAAGAGTTATTACCTCCTCGCTAGCTCATAAATATATTTCCCAATTTACTCGCTTGATATAAAGCTTCTCAGAATTAGCGGAAAGTGTACGCGTAACGTTATTCCTCGTGAAATTTGAAGTGCACTTTTGTCAACGAGAAACTGCGATCTTTCGCGTTTCTGTTAGGAAAAAGTAGATATTACGTTATTCACAAAGTATTGCTTTCAGTCAATTGTATACACATATTTGTCAATTTACTTAATTAATATAGAGATCGAGCGTTTTCATTCTCTTGTTCGTAACTGTAAATTGCAGAGATTATCCTACTCAACGCGAACAATTTATCACAGACAAAAGATTAAAATCACGTCAATGAGGAATATTCTTGTGCGCTAGAGTTTCGTATTAATTAATCGAATACGGAATATTCACATTGCGATATTGTCATATCACGTAGCCTCTTCGTCGGAATTAAATGACTGCATTGTAAATTATTTTACATTCTTTATTATTTACCAACAAATAAACAGAATACAGAAAACGGGAATTATAATCCATAAATGAACATTATTGACAATGCAATATTTTAAGTTATAAAACATCGTTATTGATTATCGATGAATATTTGCTGCTGGGTTAACAGCGGTTATTATTATGTTATTTTGCACGAGGCGCGTGTATGCGAAAATTAAAATGTATTCACTCGTTACACACAGCGATATACGAGAATTTTTCGGGAATCGGCAGAAACGACAGGATAATAAAATCAGGAAACAGCAATGTTTTTTGGACAGTTAGCGGTATCGAGCCATCAGAGCGATAAGCCATCTCGTTCCTCCATTAAATTCTACTCGTGCGAGGCACAAGAATTTATTTCTACTATTTCAAGTACTGTTTGGTCGATTTGTTTTTGTTTAACAGCAATACGAGCGATTATCGATTTCTGTATGCGTCAACGAACCCAATACCCAATTGTTTCACGCTATCCTGATATTTGTTATTGTTGCTGGGATTGCAATTCTGTTCAAAATTAGCTGTGATTGCGTTAATTCTCTAGCTTAGTGCATACAACGCAATTCATGTGTACATACTAGAATTACAAATTATTATAGCATTTAGATAAATCTTTTAAGACCTTTGCTTAAGCACGCGTATTTTCTCTCCTCACTTTCTTCAGTTCTCAAAAAAGTTTTTAATCTTACATTAATAGAGACGTAGAAAGACAAAATGGGAAATAATTTTGCTTAATAATCTATGAGAAGCAATCTTATCTTCCTGTTTCAAGTCTGTATCTATTGAACTTTTAAACAACTCGTTTCTGTGACAACAAGCGTAATTTCGACGATCCTCGTGATCAAACTTAACGACCACCTAAGTGTTTCTCGATTTCTCCATTTCTCTCCAAAGTAGTATTTGTTACTATGACCTTAAATGCCTGTTCCCTTGAGCTCGATACCGTTTAACGCTATTTTTCTCAATCGTTCGCGTTTTGCGCAATGCGACTTTTACGTTGCACACGAAATACGGGTAAAAATCCTGGTATTAGCTTTTACATAAAAAAAAAATCGCCCCGTCTTTTATTTAACTGTTTAATCCGTTCCAATATTTTTGTTTAGCGCAACGAAACTCGATTAAATATTAACAGACGTAATTATAGAAAGAATTAATCTCGAAATGCTTTAAAAATACAACTGCAAAAGAATACATGTGCAAAAAGAAAGTCCGACAATTTATTTTAGAGTCACCCTGTATTTTTGCAAATCTTTTTTTATCTTTTCAACGATCACACAGCATATCTGCCTATATCCGACGATTTTTGTTACATCCTTTATATCCATACTTATTCATTGACGGCGATATTGTGTACTGTATTGATCTTTCAGCAAAGAGATTAATTTTTCCGGATATCGGACGGCCGAGCTATGTCATCAACACAAAACATTCGATACATAACGTTCGGAAATAAAAAATGTTCGGCCCGAATACGATACCGCTGCTAACATCAGAAAATCAATTTCCAGTTCAGCTATCGTCAATAATTCATGGAATCGTGATTCAGCAGAATCCGTACCGCGGCGTCTCACACGTACCGCATGCATGACCTTCGTACATCGAAAGCTAAATTTCTTGTAATGCCTGAATTATGAATTCCGTCAACGTGTATAGAAGTTTGTGGCGTATGAGCAGCAATGTGCCGTCGTCATAAATCATCGGCGTAAACCGATGTAAACCGTAAAAACCCAGCGGTATCGGTTTATCTCATTCGAATTATGTGCGTATAAGCGCGCAGTTTATCACCGCCATTTCCTATTTCGCTGGCGCAAGTAATATGGGCATAATATCTCACAAGTGTAATATATTCTATCTGACTATACAATGTATTTCTCGGCAGAGAATATCAAACTTTGCGAAATGGCGGCTGAGACCGCTCGATGCCTGTGGCAAATGAGAGATGAGATTGTTGCAATGTGCGTATGTATCATATCGACGTATCAGTTAAATCTCGTTGCCCTCACGCGGCGGAAAATTCTTCAAACATCGGTCATTGCTCTACAGTATTATATAAACACGCGAATAAATTCGTCTCGGCAATGTGCGTCACAATTTGCGCATTTTATTTAATTTTTGGATCGAAGCACGCATTTGTGCAAATCATTGAAACGTGCACGTAACAAATGTCTGCAATGCTGTAAAACGTTATCGCTCGCATTAACGCGAGAGTTAAATCGAGCGAAGCATATGTGACTTTGCCATTATTGTCGTTATTTTTAGCTTCATACAAATATATATACGCGAGAGTGTTGAATAGCGTAATAATTTTTATAAACTCAATAAAACTCGGCTTGTATTGCACAGTATTGTAGAATTAAATTTCATTTCATACAAACATACCACATTATCGCATTTCCACTGATGATTCCGATTCTAACTTTTCATCTATTTAAAAAAATTGTTCAGTTANTTTTCATCTATTTAAAAAAATTGTTCAGTTATTTCATAAAAAAATTTATTTAAAATATAATAATTTAACTTAGAATTTAATAATTTATTTACATTTATATTTAATTTAATGTTCTATTGTTTTATATATATATATATTTAATTGATTAAATAGCACTCAATTTAGAAACGAATTAATTAATTAATTAATCTCGTTAAAAAATGGATTTGAATTATGTGTGTTATTTGTGTTCTCTGTTACTTTATTTTAAACTTTTTCAGAAATTCAGTTAAATACGTGTAATTTAGATTGATGTGACATATTATAAAGTGTCTCTCTTAAAAATGTGACTTTTTTTGTACGAGACTGATGTGGTATAAAAGTGCTGTAAGTGGAACTGCAATCGTAACATATCTCTTGAAAGTTATTTTGCGATGAGAATAAAAACTTGAACGACGGCAAACACGAGATAGATATTACAGCGGCGTTTCCCTTTAAAGTCCTCCAGTCGAATTAATGACAGAAGTTTGCCGGAAGTAATAACGGTACCACGAGTACTTTATTTAGTCTTGATATCGAGCATCGATTCCAGGTTCCATGGACCTCGATGCCATCAAAATAAGAGTAATGCTATACATTATAGTCGAACATTCGACTTCTTTATTGAGTTTCCAAGCATTTGAAAACATTCGGGCTAAGTAGATAATTTATGATAAATCAAAATTATATCGAGACTTATATATCGTGTGCAAAATAATCACATGTATATTTTTTTCCGAAAAATATTACTTGGTATTTTACATGGGTACATATTTAATTTTGATTAATTAATCGTCTGTTAATTCCGTGTTCATCCGATTATACACGATACCTGCGCCGCTGCAGATTAATATAATACCATAAATGTTACACGAAAGTAGGTAATTGATACGTTGGCGAAGTGTACTCTGGGCAAACGTTTAACATTAAACTACATTAGAGTTTACTGTCACTAGTGCTATTTCAATATGATTCATCATTTCATTTTAATGAAACATTTAACACATGTATAAATTTATTATATTGTTCTTGAGAAGAATGATAGCTCAAGAAAGAATTCTATCTCAGATTGTACTTCATTAATGCAAACTTAAATTCGATAATCTAATTCGCTGCAATCTACGTTTGTGCATACGTGTCTGTTAATATATTTTCTTTTTTCTTTTCTTTCCCTCTCTCTCTCTCTCTCTCTCTCTCTCTCTCTCTCTTTCCGTTTTATTGAAGCAGACTTTATTAATGTTTTTTAAGCACTATGAATAGCACATGTCTATAGTTATAAAAAACACGATAATGTCCTTTTCTTGCATTGCCCGATTTGGTAATGTTGAATATTTTCTGCGTTTGCTACCCTTGAACGAGCGATCCGGATGAGAGGGTCGTTAGCTCGCGTTGGCACGGAAGAGGCTAGACAGGAATCTTATCTACGGATGCTGGGCACCGATCCAGTCTTTCGTCTAGACGAGGGGTCGACCCTAATATATGGTCCGATAAAGTTTTCTTTACTTCCACGAACTTATTCAATATTCGTCAGCAAATTTTCGTTTCATTAAAAACTAGAGTACTTATTATAAGATTTATTTTTGGTATAATACCAATATATAGTCAGCAATTTATAAAACGCGTTTAAAAATTAAATAATTAATTGAGTAAAATGCGATAAGAAATAATAGTGTGTTAAAGATAAGAATTTTTACCTCTTTAAGACAATCGTCTCCGTCAATTTAATTTCTATGACATTGATTTTCTGAATATTTAAAGATGATTAAATAGAATAAAACATAGGATACATGCAGATGTAATATTATATCATCACGTTATGATATTTCTGATATTTCTGATATTTTTATTATTTACTTCATATTTTATAAAATATTTTTGTTGGTAATGGAACATTTTGTTTTCATAACGCTAGTAATTGATACGCTTTTCATTTTAACGAAATGATTAATTCGATCAGGATAAATATTTAACTAAATCCTTCATACGTGATTTTTGCTGGTTCTCTACAACGTTCGATAACATGCACTTCCGGCAGATGTTAAATGGGGTGTATATTTTATATTGATGAACATTAATTGCACACAATTAAATACTATTTACGTATATCGAGAACAACAGGTGTCGCGCCTATACGTTCTGTGCGACAAATTAATTGAGAATAATGAATTACCTTGTCGGATGCGCACATTTTGTCACATGTCGAGTATGCTGTAATATCAAAATTCAAAGCTCAGAAGCAAAAGTGATAACGAGTAATATATTATTCAAACACATTGAATCCGGACGATTGACTTAAATGATGAAGATAAATCTCGTCGTACTCTTCCAATATACATGAAGAAAGCCATTTTGCGAATAGTCTTCGCTAAAGCTTCTTCTCAAAATAGCTTCTCTCTACGTACGCAGATGCTAGCACAAAGAAGATCCAAATTTTGCAATGGCAAAACTTTGGTCTATCTTTGTTCATCGTTCTATCGGTACTTCGATAGGGCAAAAGGGGAACGGAAGGTAGAGGCAGTTCGGAATTAAACTTTCGCGTGAAGACAATGGAGACCTATCTTGGTACACACGTTGAACGAGACTAACAGGAGCAATTCTCCGGCAATATCTGTAGCAAAGGAGACTGAAAGTGGAAAAGGTGTGGAAGAGGTCGAATAACGTCAATGTTACATCTGTTACTCTTAACTTCCTTTCATTCCTTGTAAAGAATATTTAGTGCGATAAACACTGATTTTACGAATAAAAATCTATTCTTTACTGAAAATTAAACTAATTTTTTTTAATTAAATTATTTAGATTAAGGCTATTATATTTTCGTTATTTAAAAATTTTGAACTTTGACATATTTTTTTATCATTTTTTTATAATCGTACTTAAAAAATTTTAATTTAACGAAATTTCGTTAAAATGAATTCCATATGAAATGAGCCGAAGAATATAGTTTTATCATTTATTTCTTCTTTTAGTTGATCGCAAGCTTTTTAGATTAAATCGTTAATTATGAAAAAAAACCTATAGACGACTCGAGACACAGAAAAAAAAATTAGTATCAAATCAACAATTCATTGTTTCATATATAAGCAAGAATATAAAATCTCCTTGGAAGTATTTATAATCTCAAAGAGACATAATTTGCTAACATAAAGAAATTATGTTTCTTCATGTAAGCAAATTATGTCTGATCAAGATTATCAAATTCTTCCAAGAAGATTTGATATTCTTGCTTATATATGAAACAATGAATTGTTGATTTGATAGTCATTTTTTTCTGTGTATTTCTATTCAAGAATAATCGGTTATACATTTGTCAAAGACAAGTTATTTCGAGAATTCGAGACAATGCAGTAGAAGTGGGACATGCTCCATGGGCGATTAAAAAAGTGCACACGTATGTGTGGCAGAAGAAGGTGGATATAAAAGCATAGAAATAATTTAACGTCCACTTCTTTTATTGCGTTCGAAGGAAAATGAGAAACGTTGTGTAAGAAATGTTTGCACGTAGAAAACTGTGTCCCTCACCTAATAACGGATTCAATTACAAAGGTCTGTGCAGCACTCGCAGGTTACCATGATGTACGGCGCAATGTAAAATTTAAAACTGACGCGTACCAAGACTCCTAACCGCCTCATGACTTGTGGTTTCCGTTTCGGCGTTATGGTGGCCATACTAACCGGTTTCGGTCGGAAACGGGACACCTCGTTCTCTCCGGGGAAATGTCTAAAAACGACCTGACGTCGCTCGCCTGCCCGCCTTTTCCTCAGCGTATATATCCGGTGCCCAAACGTTTTCCTACGAAGCTCGCCTTCCGCCCTATGTTAAAAATGCATCTCTGCCTGTATCCGTATAATCTTGACTCATTTAACATAATTCATGAGAGAGAAACGCTCTTCCATATTTTTTTTATTCTTTATTCTTTCGCCTTATCCTGCAGCACTAACGTTGCGAAAATAGGGGAAAATAGGGGATAATTCTCACCTAATTGCAACAGACTTTCTATTATTTTGCAATTATATACATAATGATATAACAACAAAGAACGATATATTAAATACTGTAGATTAATCTTATATGTCAGGTCTATGATCAGTACCGAGCGGATGTATAACGTGTAATTCGCTTAAAAATTGTATGAGAATGAAAGCAAAGTAAATTGAATATAAAAGACCACCGTAAGAACGACGTGCAGTAGCTCCCGTAATGTTGAGGTAAATTATAGTGGCCACTAGTGAACACAGGAGAAAAGCTATGCAGCCGGGTGCCATATCGCTGATCCTGATCTTCGTCTGTTGTTCAGGATCAGTGGCAGCGGCAATGCCGTAAGTCAGCCCAAGTCCCAGTAGAGTGTTAAACATTGGCCCGCCGAAGCATGCTGCATATCCCATGCGGGGAAATCCCCGTCTGGCGATAGCGATGTTCGATATGAGATCTGAACAGTGAATTAACTTATATAAATATTTTAACGTATTTTAATTGAGATTATTAACGAAAGAAACGTTAACTAGAAGCTTTAAAGGAGTATTCTCGTCTTCAATGTTATTTTTATATCCTTTTTTAGGAATTCTTTTTTAGGAAAAATATAAAAGCTATAAACTTGAAACTTGATACATTTATTCTTTGATATTTGAATATTCTTTACAAATTTTTGTAAATATTAAAAAAGATATATTTGGCAATTACTTGCAAATCTATATGGATGGATAAAAAAAATACCGACTCACTATTATCATTATTCAAGGTTGCATCGATTATCTGAAATAAAAAATTAAAAAAAATTCTTTTGAAACATTGGTTTTCCGCTTCTTTTTTCGAAACATTTTGAAATTTAATTTTACGTCGAACAAGAGAGAAACACGTTTTGAATGGCTTCTAAAAATTTTGAATTAATTAGTTTAAAACTAGATGAGTTATTGTGACAACACAATTTTAAAAAATGTTATTTAACAAAAACCGCGTTAAAAATTTTGCAAACAGTTTATATATTAATAAAAATTTTGACAAGTCTCTCTCTCTCTCTCAATGTTTAATTAATAAAAAAATATCAAAAAAAGAATCAAAAGCAAGAGTACTCCCATAAAGAGAAATAATTACTAAAAAATGTAATATTACGATTATTGGGATTAATAAATATATTGTTACTTTCGTTCTATTTAGAAAAGCCAATTGAAAGAAATACGATTTGTATTTTTGGTTACCGTATACATTGCGTTCAACTACTAAAAAAAAAAAAAAAATAAATAAAATTCTCACACGGTTCACCTCCAATACTGTTTCCCCACGCAAGGAATGTGATACCCAACATGGCATCAGATATACTGCATGCGTATCCTATGCATTCGAGTACCGCCATGACCTCTCTGGCCACCAGATAAACCATCAACATGGCAGCAAAAAATCCCAAAAATGCAAAGACCTGAAATATTGTTAATGCTGCATGTTTGACTTGATAAACTATCATAAAATTTCTTCGCATCTTTGAATGTTACGACCTGACTTGAGTAAGTGACTTGAAAAATTCCGGCCATCCGCGCAAAGAGGAAATAAAAGTACTCACATTATGAAACTTTGGGACACGATCCACGTGCGTCGTTATAAATACAGTTACACCAATTACGGTACCGACAACGAGGACTATCGGCATCACCGGCAAATTGCCAAAAGTCGTTTGCCAAACTGCAATAAAATAGTTAAAATGAAATTGAAGTTGAGTGGTACCACTGTTATGCCGTCAAGTGCCGATATGCATTATTGACTGTTCGCCTGGATTTCGTATTTACCACAGTTTCGCAGTGGAAGACATTATGGAGAATACTTCTACGATATGGAAATTATTTATGAGAAAAGAATGCCCGGAGGAAACATCAAAAGCAATCTTTAATATTTTGATAAAAAGAATAAAGTTTGGCTATATTTTTTATTTTCTTATTTAAACAATTTTTCAAGAAATGTATGAGATTTTCAAGTTAAATGTCCGCATTTTAAAGTCCGCGTCAAATTTAACAGCGGATAAATCTGTCTCGAATAATTTGTTATTGATATACGAGATTTATAATTATGTGGAGTATTGGTCCTTCAATTTACGTGATATTTTTTATAATCCGCGATCTTAGTTTCACGCGATTCCTTTTTACACGGTTAGAAAATCTTTCTTTAGTATTCATTGAATTTATTCTATATTAATGAGCTTAAAAGTTCTTACCTGATTGTACTCATTATATCAGTTGACTGCTTTTGAATATAATACTGATAACTACTACGAATAAAATTTAAATTTGTCTGTTTTTAATTATTTTCATTATTATTGTTTTTGTGCAAATATATGAAATGAATATTTTTATAACATTTATGTTATTTGTTGTTTTGTATTGGCATACTCTATTTACGCGATTCTCAACCGCGTAAAAAAAACAACCACGTAGAACGAATGCATCATGTAAATCGAAGAATCAATATACATTGTTATGAATATGAAGATAAATAAAACTAACCATTTAACAGAAATAATGCTACAGTGGGTGTTACGCATAACTGGAAGCAATTTAATAGCTTGGACCAGCCTCTTTTCTCGACGGTAGGATTCACAACCGGTATAAACAGCTGTAGTAGTAGCATGGCGGGTGAACGTACAATTAAGATGATCTTAAAAAATTTACTCGATTTCTTCCAATCTTCTTCGCTGATAGGATTGACATAGTACAAAAATTCTCTGAAGAGACCTTTCGGTCGGTCGGAAACATAGTCACTAATTTCTGGATCTAACTGAACGGACTCGCCCCGCATCTTGGCTCTCTCTAGCTCCATGGCTATTGCGATATCTGGCTCATACAAATGTACATAAATGCATAGAAATATTGGAGTTGAGACATACATGAAAATTTCAGAGCAAGAGTAAACTAAATCCACTGTGTTTAAGAACTCTGATTTTTTAAATAAAACAAAATGAATATTAGAGATTTACTCCACTTTCGCATATAAAAAATGTTTATTACACGTATTTGTATGTGATTGCAAATTGTGAACGTGTAAATATTCATGAAAAAAAAAACGATTAAATAACTGGTAACGAATTCTCTATTTTACGATTCAAGCTTTAAATAATTGAAAATACCTTGATTTACGAGCAAAAATCAGTACACTTTACAAGTGCATACTTCGCGCATAGCTAAAATACGCATCGTTTCGGAAAAAGAAATCAATCTATTGAAAAATTCAAAAGAACTAAAGACAAGGATATGTGCGATGAGTCGTAAAAACGACGCTTGGTACCTAGCTTGGCATGTAAGCCAAAAGGTCGGCTTCTACTGGGAATCTTGGGAATGGCGCCTGTGTCTCTGTTCTCCAAGTAAGTATGCAGGACGTCTGGATCGGGCACACTTGGGATTCTGGCTGAAAGTACATAAGAATGTTCTTGGAAAAGTGGATCGATACTTAGTATGGTGAAAATTTTCTGTAGGCGATAAGGAAGGAGGTAGTCATCTTTTTCACATCGCAACGAATTCATGGGTTATGAAGAGAGATATTTCTCGTTTTAGAATAGAAATAGTTCTCGAATGCACATTGATCACATAACATTTCGGGAATAGAGGTATCCGAGGAAACATATCTTTCCTCGTGAATTAGACTCGCTCTCGTAGAAACGGGCATAGTTTTATTTACATTCGAGAAAAACATTATTAATGCAAACTTATGTACTTTTTGAAAGTTACGAGTTGTCGAAGTTTCACTTCTTGAGATACTTAAATACTGAAGTTGTGTGAGTCGTGAATCAAAGAATCCACAACGTACTTTTCAGAGTCTGCTCTCTGGTGTCGTATACCTGCATTATCACGACCGCCACAATGAACAGTATGTAGACCAGAATAAAGCCTGCAATTAAAATGTATCAGCATTAAAAAGTATTAATGTGGCTTGGCTCGCAGGGTTATTTCCCTACACATACCTCTGGAATAATGATTGGTCTACATATACAGTATTACGTAAAAGAAAGTTTGATGATACCCGCCTTTTCTTCTTAATTAAAGAAAAAAAAGGTCTTAATTACTTCTTCCTTTCTAATATACGAACAGAAATGAGACAATTCCGGAGGTGAAAATTTCGGTTTAAGTCTTAATGCAACAAATAATAAACAGATATGCATATTCAGCACAAGTTTTCTTTTTACATGCCACTAATATATATATGTGTAATATACACACATATATATTGTACACATATATGAAAGAGGGAGTTAGGAATAATTTGACAGAACTAAAAAAGCAGTGGCCTCTCTCTCTCTCTCTCTCTCTCTCTCTCTCTCTCTCTTTCTGAAAAGTTTAAGGAGCACTGATCTAGATGAATAAAAATTGAATTTCTGTCCTTGTGTCTATTTACAATTACGTCGCGCGATATGAAAAAGATGAATCATGATATTCAATGGCTTTATGCGTGGCTTAATAATAGCCTCCGTCTATTCCGCTTTGTTCGAGCGCAAGATTATTTCCGTGGACTTTATTCACTGCAACAATAATCCCTGTTTTCCCGGTGAAACGAATTCCTTGCCGTGGAATCCCGCAAAAATTCATCGACAGTCAGATTGCAAGCCCAGCCAGGCAGATGGTGGAGAGAGAGACTGCGGCGTAGCTTAATTAAATTCACCGAAGAATTATCGTTATTCCAGAATGAAATCACTTATGGCTTCCCGCAGATAAACTTTCTCGCTCATGACGTAACTGATTCGGTGTGCGAAATATCAATTTTGCAAATAAATTTTGCCAAATACCATTCTATAATTATTCCGATGCTTATCATAACAAAATCAATATCACAGTTTAATCACTTTGCTTTAGCATTCAATCGCATTAAAATGTTTAATTCAAATAATGTAACATTATACCATAGATGAAAAGTTAATAAATGAAAAAAATCATCCATATATTGTGATACTACATGTCACACATATTTAAGTTTTCATACATATATACTTAATATTTATAGTTCGCAGAGATTAACTTAAATTGGGAAATTAACTCGTATATAATATAGCCACCTTGATAAAGACACTACAATACAATTTATTGTGTTAACAATATCTATTGTTACTGAATATTTAGAAAATGAATTTAAAATATTTGTGTTTCCTCGACACTTAACTTTATCAAAGGTGAAAATGTATTAAATTATAGTTATTCATTATCATTATCACAAAAGTGCCTTTAATGCTTAAACGCATCTACTAAGTATTATTCAATATTTATAAACATGATAAATTATATATATTAGCGTCCTTATCGAAGCGACCATACTGATTACGAGTTAATTTCCCAATAGAATTTATGAAAGTTATTATCAATTTCTGTTCAGTTGACATAGGATGAATCGGTCGAGATCATATATTTATTCTATTCAGGTATTCATGCATAAATCATTAGCATTAGCATTCGAGTAATAATACGAATAATAATTAATCATGTTTCTCCTACCTTCTCTTACATGAGATAACATTTGATATGAACAAAAAATATCACAATCTTTTTCTTGTGATACCTTTTTCACGTGATTTTATCGCGATGATTGTGTCTGTTACAATCTTCTGTCAATTGCAATCCAATAGTTATAAAAATCGATGAAAACGACGAAGAAAGAAGAAATAATTTACATCTATTTTTATGAAAGTGTGTGTATGATATAATCGATCAATATCTAAATGGCAAATACAGAATCGTAGCATATTGGCGGGAAAGAATGGACCAATATTAGCTTATCGGATTCAAATAAAGATAGTAGACGTACTTACGGCCTCCCAGAGGTAAATCATCTCATCCCATACCACGTAGTTTATCCAACACACGGAAACGATATAAAAACAGGCGTCCCTCATGAGGGATCTGAGCGAAACTTTAAAGGGCTTAGTTATCGCGATGGAACCGGCAATCATCGAGGTCACGAAGACACCTGCGCCGATTAATTCGGTGAACATTATTATCGCTTCGTCGCCTCTCGACACGAGGGACGTGAAGATGTCAGGCGCGCCGTTTCCGAATGCCAATATCGTCACTCCTGCTATGCTATCCGATAGATGCATTACGCCGGCTATTACCGCCAATGCTGGACAAAAACTGGAATGAAAACGTCGTAATGAATATTTATGGCAACTATTCATGTTTATTTCAGTATTTATGTTGTAATTAAGAATTTATTGATAGATCAGCAAGACCAAGAATAATCTTGAAAAAACTCGATTAGATTTTTAATTTGAACATTATTAAAACTTGGACTTTCTTTGTTTTTTTTTTTTTTTATTGTAACGTTGTATTTCTTTTATAAAACCTTTCCATAATGTTGACATTTTATCGATTTGTTAAATTTTATGCTGCATATACATTTATAATAAATTTCATTATGTCTTATTTTTATTTTGGAAATTACGAAGAAAGTTCAAAATTCTTTGTTCTCTACCTTTTATTCTTTATTATTCTTTTATTAAATTTATTCTCTTTATGTATTTTTTCTTTTTATAATCTTCTTTATTTTTTCTGGACTCTTTTGCTGTTCAACTTGTTACCAAATTATATTTCGGTTATAACATCAAGCTGTACATGTTTAAACGGCAATTTCCATGTTTCATAATGATAATTACATATATAACGGCTCTATTAATGGAACGTAAGATAGGCGAAAGAGTTGGCTTGGAAAAGAAGCGACTTTTAGATAAAAGCTCGTTTGAGATGCACATTATTCAACTAACCTCGTGTACATTTAGCATTCGCTATTTCACTGCACGCAGAGAGTATGTTATTTACAGGAAAGTAAATTTACCCTCTTAACTGAGTTTTAACTGGTTACACATCAAAGCTGAACTCTGACAAACTTGGCAATATAACCGTCATATTTCTACCATTTAACGCAACAAAATAAACAGCTAACGAAAATTCTAGCGATCTTTAAAGATGTCAGAGTTTCAGAAAATAATTGCTAGCGTAAGAGCAAGAGTGAAATATTGAATATCTAGACTTTAGAATTTGGTAAATTGCGATTAATAATTTACAACTGGCATTTTATGTTACGCAATGCGTGTTATCTCACTAACGACATATTATTATAATGAGTTTGCAGTTTCATGTGATTTAACGAATTGAAAGATACATTGAGGTAAGAACTAAACTTGTAACAATATTATACATAAATACTTAAATGTAACCAGAGAAACTCGGTTTTCGAGATTTCGAAACTTTGTTATTGGATGCATTCCTACAAACATGGCAGTCTGCCATTTTTCCCTGATATTTGTATAACTCGAAAGAATAGAGAAACCTTCGTTTATCATTTTGAAAGAAACCGCTCCACAGAACGTAGACTGTTGAAATACGGGGAAACATGAATCTTTTGGTTATTGGCTTGGTTAGTTGCCAGAAGTCAAAATTCGTTGTAGTTACGTAATCATCTATATTCTGTAGACGGTAACACGTTTTCATCGGGATTGAACTTGGCCAGAGTTCTCAATTTCGGTACCAAGAAAAGGCGCAAATTCATTGTTACTCGTACTTACATTCTGTTTTCATAATTTGCATTTATAATTGATTATTATTTGACAGGTATAAAAATAACAATTTTACAAATACATTATCGGGATTAATTAATGAGATCTACTTTTTTGCTTTTGTGTTAGCAATTCTGAAGTCTAACACTGGCCATTTTTTACTTTGTATTTTCCCTAACTCCAATTCCAAAGTATAGAACGCTCTACTTCTTCTTTCAATTTGGAGTGATAACTTAAAGTGTTGGAATGTTTATGTTGCTTGTCATGAAAATTCAAGCTATAAAATAATGAGACTGGCTTTTACAAAAGCTTTATTTAAATATTTCAGCATTTACGATACGATCATCTTCAGAATAGTTTTCTTGTGCCTGCACTTGCACCAACGATCTTGCCGAAGACATCCAAAGGATTGTGACACGGAACTTAAACAATTCCAAACAGTTCCAGAAATGCTATGAACAATGACAGAACTGTTTGCGTAAGTGCGTGCAGACACAAGGAAACTATTTTGAAAGGAATCCCTTTACAAATGCTGAAATATTTATTGCTGAATAACGCTTTTTTTTAAAAGTGTATATAAACAAATATACATATATATGTAAATACTTATTTATTATTTTGCTTAATTTATTTTATTTTTTACAAAAATACATAATGAAAAATAATAAGAAAATTTGACAGAGAAATTGTTGCAAAATATCACCGATAATTATACTTTCTATCAATCAATGATCTATGATACAAATATCTGAAAATGAATACTAACTGATTGCTAAATCAACTTACAAATTATCCGCTGTGGTTCCCAAAATCAAGAATAAAAAAAGTAACCAAGAGAGTACGAGGGTCAGGCCGGCAACAAACAACGCCATGTCTTCGGTTCTGAAGTAGCAGAATAACAGTACCGTGTACTGAATCATCGAGTCTGAATAGCAGTCTTCGGTATTTCTCACCCACTCGCAACGTTCTGCGGCGGAAACTTGCCAAACGTACGAGCAATCATCCTGAAAAAAAGATTCGACGAGGAGCTCGACGAGAACGCAAACTGGAAGGGACGTCGATAACAATTCACCTCCCGTATGGGTAGATGCCCGTGTCTTAAAAAAGGGCTCGATATTTGCGACCTCATGTTCCGAAGAGCATAAAAGCACAACGGAGCGATATGTAACCTATATTTTGTGTATTTGCCTTTCACGGATCCGCTCGATCGTTGCCTATTCAAGCAGAAGCGAGCGAAACTTCAAGCGATATAGACAGAAAGCTGTCACATACGTAGCGCATACTATACGCGCAGTTTGAAACGTAAATTCAATACGAATATAAAGGGAATTCGTAACAATGACACACACACACACACACACACATACGTGAAATGAGTCAGTCTATTCATCAATTGTAAAAAAATTTATGAACATGATATCATCACAATAGTCATTAATCTAAGGGCCACTTTAACCAACCTCTGATTAATCTAATCGATCGATTAATCCATTGGAATTAACCAATCGCATTTGTCTGTTATATGAAATGACAAGATTTTGTTTGAAGTAATATAAAAAAAGTAATATTAAGGCTGTGTTCCGCTATGCACTGTCAGTATTGAAAATTTATAGTTTATGTAACGTGATTTATAGATTTTTATTACTGGCAGTGTATGTTGGAACATGGACTAAGTCTTGTAAAATAGCGCCAATTTTAAAATCGACTTATTTAAATCTGATAATTCGAAGAACGTACATGCAAATTAATCTTCAGCTGCAATTAGACGGAAATGTTGGTAATGCAACATGTCTTTCCTCGTGAGAAAAGAAATGATATACGATCGTCGGTTTCTCTTGACAACAGGAGTGCGCACTTAAGAATGTCACTACTCGACGACAACGAAACTGAACAGGTATACTCATCCGCACTCGTCTGATAACAACGAGGCTCATTAGATGCATCCGTTCTACCGTCTCGTTCCATTTCTACTCGCGGCGGCGAGACGATGAGAAAAACAGGAATGTTATGTAACGAGCACGGAAGGAAACCTCTCTGTAAACGGATACGCTGTCATTCAGCGTGCAATACTCTATCGACACTTATTCGATATTATTGTCAGTTTATGGATAATGAAAATTCAATGATGTGTCACAAACTGGCGACATCAGTTCATTAGATTTGCTATGACCAATCAAGAACTTTCACGGTTATTACAAGTTTGGTGTAAAATATTCTGCAAACATAGAAAACAATGCGAAAGCTATTTTCTCTCGAAATGTTCATTAAGGAGATATTATAGTTTAAAGCACGCAAAGAAATTGCCTTTTTAAAGAAAACCGCTGTATTTTTCTATGCTCTTACACATCTACTTGTACATACACATTTTTCAAGTCGGCTGATGCGATTTCTCAGAAGCTGCTAAAGCTATCGACTTCAACTCTTGCGTACATGTAGGATAAACGAAAAATATTGTAAATTATTAAAATGGGCGCAGTTTAAAAAAAAACAAGTATTTTTAATTAAGCCGTTTTTTTAAAATCCTAATTCGCGATTCCAATAAAATGTGTTTGTTTTTAAATTTTATAAAACATAAAAACTAGTCAATATTTAGTCATGCTAAAATTGGTAAATATTTATTAAAGGTACAAGTAAATGTGTAAAAGCATAAAAAAATATGTACAGCAGTGTTTTCTTGGAAAAAATTCCCCAAAATAGGTGAACTTTTTCGTGCTCTAGATTACTCCCTTAAAGATAATTCAACAGGCTGTTATTGTATAATATTGTACTTTCTCGGGATATAAAACACTAAATGCAACATGTGCGCAATACACACGTTAAAATTAAATGTATTAATGACCGCGGAAACATGCGGTAATTTTAGATTTTCTACAATGTTTCATCGGATATGCTTCATTAAATTTTCACCAAACTTATAGTAATTGTATTAAAAAGCATACTAGAGTAAAATTACGAAGAAACTATAAAATTCTGTATTTTAGATCATTAAAGATCTAAAGATAAGAGAGATTTAAGTCGTTCAAATTAAAAATAGTGCTGCGTCAAGCACGCGCTTTTCATATTAGTCTGAAAATTATAGCTGGTATTTTAGCATCAACGAGAAACCTTAGCTTTATAAATTTAGCTTATCAGATATACGCAACTAGTTCGCAAAAACGATAAATCAGCTGGGTTGGACAGGGCTTGAACAGTGTAACAAGGATTATAATTAATTGGGATTACAAGAGATTTGTTATTTTAGCGTAAAATTGTACAAGTTACTCTAGCGAGCACTTGACCACGCAAATTATCCTGGAAAAAAATCATAGAGGGGCTCACGTCTATCAGTCTATCTCCTATTGTTGCCTACTTCCTAACAACTTTCCATTAAGCCCACCTTTCAGCAGCAGCGTACTTCATCGTAATTGCCAACTTCAGCAAATTGTCATTTATCGCCAGACTTCTTTTGTGCTGCTTTCACTCTAAACACTTTATTGAATTGCATTCACAGAGGGCACAAAGGAGCCAACGGCTTTACCCCAATTTATACTGCGCTTTTATTCTCCCTACGAGAGCCGAGCGCGCTCGCTTGGCTTTTCCGGTTTCCTGTTTTGGCTCTCTGTGCCGCCTGCACATTTATAATAAAGCGCGTGAGTGATATAAGGCTGGAATATGCAAAAGCTTCTTTCCGTAGTATAAGATGACTCTTACAATTAATGTAACGGCGTGCCGCCATTGTGTTGAAGCCGAGTATGTGCGAGTATACACACTCGGTTATGCTCGAGCCGTTTGCCGTGTGTTTTGGAGAATAATTCATACCAGAGATAAAACAAAGGTTTGCGTTGTAAATGTTAAAATAACGATGCAATTTATCTCAATTGAATCGGCCGCTCTTTAAAACAAAGAAAGCAATGTGTCTTTTTCATGGCATATACACCTCATTTTTGACGAGTCCGTTTTTATACAAAAATAAATGTTATTGTGGAAATTTATTTAATTATCGTTCTAAACATATCTGTCTAAAATATCACGTCATACGGTTGCGTAGTCAAACCAGCAAACACAACAGCACGACGGTTTATTTAATAATATCCGCATGTAAAAGAATGAACAAGGGCCACTTCAACCAACTCCGATTAATTTTAATCGGAATCAACAGTGTGACCAACAGCAAGACTTTAATGGCTTTTGATAATATTGCTGATCGTTCTTACTCTATAATTTCTTCATGATATTCGTATTTCTGTGTGAAATACATTATAAATACGTACACATAGATGTATATCACATAAAGATACGAATATAATGAAGAAATCATGGGTTAAGAACGATCAGCAGTATTACCAAAAACCATTAAAGTCTTGTTGTTGATTTCGATTAAAATTAATCGGAGTTGATTGAAATGGCTCTAAATCGCGTTCTGAGGTTTTCGTCAGTTACACTATTCACACGGTTATATATTCGTGATAAAAACTAAAAATGACTGATATATCGCATAGATCGACTCAGAAAAACTCAATTGATGATTCAAACGAAAGTATCGATCTCTAATAATATAAACTATCCATTTCCTGTCGAATAATAAGTTCAAATGGTGGTTTTTAGAAGATACTCACTCGCAATGATTACAAGCAAATATAAAATCTCATTATAATTGCATTTTACATTGAAATAGATTGAAACCTTTTGTACTTTGAATTTGTAGAAATTTAATTTCACCGTCATCGTCTTTCTACTGTGTAAAAAGCCGCGTCTCAGCTGTCTTTGTCGAGTTATGTTAAGCTATATCAGGATTTTCAGTAACGAGGAAGAGGTTCAATTAATCTGAGATTACGGTCGTTCACCTGACAATTACCGACAGACTTCCAATAACTTGTTGCAACAGATGCTTGATAGGTCCAGCCTACTCATTGAAGCAGATGGTTTCGATAGGTGTCGACGGAGTCGATAACTTTTTTCTTCTTTTACATTATTAGGGTTTTTAACACTTCAATTGAGTCAATCGATATACACAGAAAATGTTATATCAAGCATAATATAAAATTACAAGAATTTTTTTATAATTTGTTAAAATTCTTGAACGCAAAAAATAATTATCTCCAGAATTTAACAAAGAGCCTTCTAACTAAATTACTATAATAATATTTTAATTAATTTACGTATGATATCATATTTTTAACAGTTTATTTAATAATTTATTTTTGTATTAAATGTTTTGCATATACACATAAAATTATTATTTTGTCTTTTTGTCTGTGCTTATCTTCTCTTAGAAAACAATAGACTGAATAATTTACAAATTAACGAAAACTGGCCTTTGGCTATTTGGTAATATGTCGTTTAAACTGTTTGAGAAACGTTTGTACGAGAATTGTTTCAAATCCAATTGCAGTGGCAGTTCCTTCTCCATGTATGTCATAGGTCTTGTTTAAGTAATGATCTTCGAAAAGATATATTCTTAGATTCGACATCTCACAGTATCGATTTCCTCACAGTATTTCCTCATCCGAGCAGTTCTTCGTGATTAACAGTCGCGTATTCGACCAAGGCATATTTATTATATAATACAATAAAAGACTGCGATATACATTTACACATTATGAAGAATTCAGAGTACAAACAGAGATGGAATTTAACTGTTAACTTTCAGAAATGGGAATTACTGATACTTTTAAAATTTTACGTCCTCCCTTTTCATTTGCATTTAAATTCTTTTTATGTATCTATTTTTGCCTTTTTAAAATGAAACTTCATGTCACTTTACAACTAATTACAAATTTTTAGTTTTCTTCAATCCTTTATCTCAAAGTAGAAAACATCGCAAATGGCAGTGACTCTTGGATAGAGCATTTAAAATTTAAGCGCAAAAATGAAACCGTAATAACGGATAAAACGACATAATAAGGATAACGAGGTTGATTGCATAATATAGCGAAAATGGAATTCCATGAAAAGCGTTGGTCACGCGGCGGTGGTTTAGAGGAAAAACGGCTGAATACCTGAAAATAATTTGTTCCCTTCAGGTGTGTATGTGAACGGCACTCTCACAAAAAAAAAGGCAAAGCAACTCACGTGTTTCTGCGCATGAATATAGATCGTATGAATTGTGCAGACGATATGTATATGCTGCGGATACAGATGCAATTATTTTTATCCGTTACATTTCTAAAGCAATTGATTATCTTCCAAAATCATAAAAAACGTTGCTGTATAAAAGGTTGTCTGAAAAATGCAATCGTATTATACAATTGTCACCTAAAATTACGCGACAGTCATTAAGTGTTTTTCTCTAATTCGAGAGAGAATGTACATATGAATATTTATATCTACAGAAAATTTCACGCGAATATTCTTCAATCAGTTTAAAGACTGTTCTCCTCTTTTGATTTCGATTTGCCTTGTAAATCTTTGTGGAGGATTTACCTCGCGATACATCGTGCTACTTTAATAAGAATAAACGATAAATTTATAATGGGCATTAAAAGCCGTTCAATATTCGTTCAAATTGACCCGCGGATTATTTAACGATAATGCAAAGTTCGAATGGGTTTTATATGCGATTGCCAGATAATGATACCGTAATAAATAAATGATTCGCCCGACGATACAGCAATACGTATTGTTCTCTTTGTGTACATGTGGATGTGCGTATTCGCTGCTGCCAAATACCACACCGGCAATAGCACGATCACGAGGGACTGGAGAGAGCGATCGAGTTGAAAATTTTGAAATATCGTAGAATAAAAAATAAAAGAAACGTCGTCTACACAAATTAAAATAATTTTATTACTTCTAAAACTTATGCAATTTCTATAATTCATATATTCAATCGTAATCTTAATTAAATTTAAATATTTATGTAATTATTGAAATGTTACAATATCTGAATATCTTTACTTCGTCACTTAGAGGAAGAACGGTGATTGTGGAATATATCTGTGGTAGTGAAATATTTCTTAAAAAATTAAAAAAATTATATATAAACGGGAATATCATTGTTTTATATACGAGAATATAATTCTTGTTTATATTTGAAACAATGATTGGTCAAATAGAATGTAGCTAGTTTCAATTAATTTTGATATTAATGTTTTTTCTATGCATTTTACACGTGAAATTTTAAAAATATCAAAGAGATAATAAACAAGATTGCATGTTCTTTGTGATATCTTTCAGAATGTTTGCGCTGAAGTAAAATGATTCCAATGAGAGAAATAGTTAAAGATCAAGTTGATTGATAAAATTCTTTGTTTTTCACACAGATTTCAAAGGGATATAAGATAAGAAAAGCGCGATAGGAAAAGAGAACGAAATCAGAGCACTTGAAAACTCTTTCTAGTCGTCTATTCTAGCGTTCAATCGACATCCACTCCAAGAACTTTCTTGGTATATGCTACGGAGGGGTACGCTCTTTTCGTGACCTTCGCGGATAAGCTTCTTTCGACGTTTAATCCCGTGAAACAAAAAAGCTATACGCACACAATACGGAGAGCTGTGGCGCCCATCCGATGCACTTAACGTTTCCCGGCAGCGGAGGCATTCTCTCTTTGGCGCACGTCCACAGTATTTGCTGCGGTACTTGCTCGAATGCCCGGTAAAGGGCGGCAAACACCTGGCTCGGTATAGTGGACGTGTCTATTTGCGATCCCAGACTAAAGTAAATAACGCCGCTTCTGCTCTGAGAGTCCAGGTAATCCTGGAGATCCACGAGCAGTGGCTTCGGGCCCGATATCGGAATATGAATACCTCCGATTTCCTTAACTCTTGGCACCAGAGGACGTGCCAAGCTCACGGCCGGATGACCGTTCATCAGGATCAACGATATCCTGGACCGGAGAGCATCAAAGTCGGGCAAATCGTGCCCGAAGTACTTTCTCGCGACCTCATAACTCGATCCGTCGGATATCCTGCGGATTTAGGGCACCTGCGGTTAGCTCCTTTTAACTGATAATAATCATTCCACATGATTAATCATACTTCCTGAGCGGATGCTACTTATTTAACAGTCAGTATTTTAGAATTCAACGCGTACTTTGTGGCGATAATTAATGCAATTATATTTATTTATGTTTTTATTATATATATTTGAGAATTAAACAGTTAATTATGACGATAATGTAATATTAGAGAAGAAAGTTATTATTGCCGTTCTATTACTAAGTAACGAATTTTACTATTAATATATAGTTTACATTGCATCATTGTAAATTTTTAGTACTGCAGTCTTCATGCGGAAGAGGTGTACGTACAATACATTTACATATATTCTGCAATTTTTTTCCTCTTTATTTTGACTACATATACAATTTTATAATAAAACACTGTTTTTTTTAAATTAAATTAATTTTAAATTATTTTTGTAAATAATATTCTAAGTAATAAATATCTTATAACTTTGAGTCCAAATTCGATTGAACAACATATTAACAAATGTAGACGTTAAATTTTCAATTTAAAATATTAATTATTAACAAAGTTATTGTAAAATGTAAATGGGGGTGCCGTAATATCTTCTCCTCTACATAAAATTTCGAAAAAATTAAAAATTTAGCTAACGCGTTTATTTACAAAGTAATAAATCTTATTATTCCGGTAGAAAGCAAATGGAATTTCGAGCATCCACGCAGCGCATATTATACTCACGTAAAAAATGGTAATGTCGAGAGACATTAATTTCTAACAGCAATTTTGGGGATAATCGGCTTTCCTATGTGCCAGCCTGGAGATCAGTAGAAGCACCATATTAATCGACCTTTCAAGTAAACTCATTCGCCCGGTATATGAGCTGAAGAAGTTAGGGGTGTAGCACGGATTCTCAGAATTCCTCGAAATCACATTCGATAACCATGATAAACCTTGATCACGAGTAAATTAAAATATTCTTTCATATCGATAATTCTCTTTATTTCCATATGGCTCAGTACATGCTCGCAGATTTCCATATTAGACATTGATTTTTTAATATTTTGCCAACTCGTGAACAGGAAGAGATCGGTAAAGTGTTGATTCAATTCAGTAAAGCAGACGAAACGTTCACGTCGGTGAATTTGGCCGGGCGAATCCTCTGAGAGAAGTGCGTCACCACGACAATCTCGTGACCTCTCGCAGAGAGTCTCTTCAGTAACGGCTCGTACACGCTGTAGTGACTCTTCACATTGAAGGGAAATATCGCCAGTATCCTGGCCCCATTGACCACATCAAGCAAACAGACGATCGTGATCAGCGATGTCACCGTAATCTTCATCGTATGCCAAGGGCAAGGTAGTCAACTTTGGATTATTAATTTTTCTATACGCGATTATTAATCAAAAATATCTTTACAATGTGAGACTGAATCGATTCACGTTTGTGGAAAGAACATAAGACGATCGCAAATACATTAGTAACATTAACAATATTTTGTCGCGAATAGTATAATATATTATGCCAGTTTTAAAATTATACTGTCTCGAGACTGCATGATTAAAAATATATATTATAATCTATTTCTGATAACTCTATATAATACTATTAATAATTTTTGTACAACGAAAAGATCTATTATCTATAACAATTACAGAAACCTTTAATTTCTAAGAAGCTTTCGCCTTTCTGCCTTTTTTTCACTCTTTTCGCGTTGATCGATTCAATTGTTCCATTTCGACGCACACAGTTGGACTCTTGGCAAATAGCATATCGCTGAATCATTGTGTTCTTGCTTGAATAATGACGCCAATTATTCGTTTTATCGATAAACTGTAAACTTGAGGAGAAATAAGATAAAAACGAAAGTTATGTAAATTTGCATTTTTGGTTTTCCTATTTTATTTTTCTTACTTTTATCGGTAGAGATATCTATGTCGCTCGTTAATTTAAAAAATCCAAATGATACGTATCTTCGCATTCCAATCACGAATTTTCTAATTCAAACTCAAATTGGAATATCTTTATTGAAAAAACAAAACCAAGTAATAGCAATTTTGATTTTTCTTAAAAAAATGATACTAATAATGAACATTTTAAATAACTTCGAACTGAACTAAACAACTGTATGGAAAATTCTACTGAGTACAAATTTGTGTAATATTGATTATTGTCTTGTTCCACCGACAAAATTGGGAACGTGAGTTACGAGCCTCGAGCGCGAGATTAAAGAGGTTCATTTATTAAGAAATGCATTGCAGAAAGGATGAGAACGGTAAAGTGAGGAGGTCGGAGCAAAGGAAATAAAAGGCGAATTGGGAAAGAAAAGATTTCAGCATTTATACCGTTCATTCACCCGAAAGGTTCCAAGTGTGCTCTCTCACTCTTAATCCATTTGGAAAATTTGCCGATTTGAAATCGCACATATTACACAGTTCAACAAAAAAATATCAGAACGGAACTAATCATTCTCTGTAGTTTTTTGAACGCTGAATACGAAATAAAAATTGAGCGCATTCTTCACATTTTTAAATTTTACTAGACAAAATAAGCGCGCGCTACAAAATTTTTAATATTACATAATTGCATACTAATTACAAATTTAATATTACCTATTAACTCCCCAATAAACATAGTCAAAATATGCGATCTCCGCGATGACAGCCGCTCACGAAGTTATCGCAGCGAGTATCAGTTCCGTCAATAACTTCGATATATTCGATATATTTTTTATATGCCTTTTTTAGAAAGGAGGAAAAGGATTGTGTATCAGAGAAATAGATTTACAAAATTATAATCAATGAAAAATTAAAAAGTAGGAACAACGTGATATAAATAAAGTAATATGAATAGACAATCAATTTATCATCCTTTTCCATGTGTTTTTTCATATCAACTAAAGCAAGTAATGAATTGTTGATCTTTAAAAAATTACTATCGATATAAATTTGGAAAATCCTGATTTCGAAACATCGAGCAACGATGAAATAAACATGGATATGTGTATTTCTCGATAATTCAAACCGCACAAGATTGAATGCAATATATCCCGCACGAAATGTTAGTGGAATTACAGATATTCGCGTTTATTTATGTAAAGCGATTACCTTCGCTAATTTCATGCAATTTCATTGACTATTTAGTAAACATTTCTAAAGCTTAATGCGTTGTATTACTCAACATTTCAAAGAAAATTAGCTGTTGCTCTTACAATACTTGATGATTTCGATTTAATTCTCTTTATACTAATTTCAAACATTCATAAAAGAAAGAATTTTTTTTAAATATTATTTAAATTCGTCATATTTTTAAATTAAAATTAGATTAAACGCTGTAATATAATCTAATTGTTTAATTTATATCATAATAAAAAATTAAAGGATGTTAAATCTCATAGATAAAAAGGTTGTGTAAAAAAAATACAATGCATCTTTAATATCTTGATTGATCATCTTTGAAAATACACATATCTGTGATTTTTTAAAAATATTTACCAATTAAAAATTATGAATATATTACATATTGGCTCTGTTTGTTATATTTATTATATCGAAATATATTTCTTCATTTTTTCGTGATATTCATTGATATAAATTGAAGTTACCGTACATATGTATACACAATTAAAAGTTTTATTTAGAAACATGCAACACATACATTTATGTTGGAAAATTTTATTTTTATGTGTATTGTATTAAGTGGAAATTTGTCAAATATGAATTAAATAATTAATAACAAATAATTTGAAAACTAATAACGAATAATCATATCGGATATAAGATAATAATTTTCTCTTCCATTATACAATTTAATTTGATTCACTTACTTTAGGCTGTGCATATTAAAATACAGTAACGTTTATTGCAAAGGTATTTTGTATAAAAAAAAAGCCAGTACCGAATACAGAATAATCATGACTATATGCACAAAGTGGAATTTTACTGAATTTCATTTATATACCAATTTTTCGCATTGTACTGCTCTCATTGTTCCCGCGCATTGCGATGTGAAATATTAAAAAATGTCAGAAATACCACGAAGTCCATCAATGCATAATTTTATAAATTGCACAAAGTTAAAGTACGGAAAGTAATAAAAACAATCTGACGGAAATTCCTTTCCGATTGAAGTTTCGCGACAAGGTATGTTCTAATTTCTAAAGTAATACACAAGTTTATTCTGCTTACATCACGATATGCATCAGTCTAACCATTTAAGTAATTCTTGCTTAACTACACAGTAGTTAGAATAAACCATTTTACTGTTCAAATAGAGTTAAACGTATTATCTAACATAATTTGAAGCATAGATAAATGTTACAACATTCTGCACAGAAATTTGTATGTCATTTCAAATTTCCACAATTACTTAAATTCTTAACTATTGTTATTTTTATTTCTAAGAAGTGGTTACTCTCATTTTATATATTAATGTAAAAAATTTTAAATTAATAATACTTTAAAGAAGAATATGATATACTTGTAGTAATATAAATTTTTTATTCCTCTTTGCCTCATTTAATTAATTTTATGTACACTGGTACACATGTATACACAAAACACACACGACATTTTATTCTTAATTAAATATACTTTTTAAATGTTTTCTGAAACGATATGAAAAAAATTCTACATAATTATACAGAAAACGTACTTTTACATATGTTATCTTTCTGAATTCCTAAAAGACGAAAAAAATTATGTTAAATAGCTATGTAGAGCTGATTATTCGATCGGATCGTAAGACAGATAATCATGCTGGTACAACAGCCGCGCGTTAAACTCGTTATTGTAACCAGAGGAGAGCTTAAGTAAAGCCACGCTAGCGCGTTCAACTTTGCGAAATGATATAACTTAGCTCCTTGTAACACTAGTACAGGTGTATCTAGCCTCGATGTTCGTCTTTATTTGCTTCCAACGTGTTCACGTATTCTCTCCGTCTCTGTCTCTGTCTCTCTCTCTCTCTCTCCTCCTTCCTCTCCTTTTCTCTCTTTCTCTTTTATTCTTTCTCTGTATACTAAGTACGACTACGCCATACTACCGAAATCTACTATCCGCAGATTACGATCCGTGTTCGAAAATCCTACGTGTTCATTCAAGTTTCTATGCGGAGAATCGCTAAGCCGCTCGTTCCGGATTTTCCGAAAATTCGAACTCAGGCAGCACAGTAAAAGTAAGATCTCAGTAAAATACAAAGGCTTCTCAACATGATAAATTGTTTTAAGCTTTTCCAATGAAAAATAGGTTTAGACTTGCTTCTTTTTAAACATTCTTAGTTTTTTGCACAAAGAATCTATATTGCCAATAAAAGTATCAAAATTAATCTTTACATAAAAATATTAAGAAAGAAATGAATAGTTATTCGGAAAGAATAATTCTTTTACAACTTTAATTATACTAATGTTAAATATTCGCACGATAAAGGAAATGAGAAAAGTTACAACTGAAAGGACAAATGGTTTAGTTTTGGAATATTAATACCATAATCAATCATATGTACATGTGAAGGAAACGAGCAATAGGTATTTGTATATAGTCACAAGCGTATTACAGCGACGTTACTTGGATTTCATGTTAATTAATTTACCGTTCTGCTAGAGGTCGATTGCGCTTTAACAATATATGCAGCTAAACGCGAATCCGCGGTGCGGCAATGAGTAAAACGCGAAGCACCATTAGCAATATCATCGTCAAAGCAAAGCTCTTTCATAAACTCGTCCTAAGCGATGTCGATGGTAAATTCCATTATACAGCAGTAACATTTATAACGTAGGAAAGCGTTTGTGCGGCGCAATCGTGCAGAAATACCGGTAGAAAGCCGAGAAGAGCGAGACGTGACTTCTTCTCAAGAGCGAGATAAAAAAGCAACGCGATGTCGCATACACGATCGTATGCTAATGCCCCATTCCGCGACCCACTTCCACCTTAAGCGAGCCTCGAAATTATTCTGCCTCCGAAATTAAATGGGGCCAACTCGGTAATTGCTCCCTCTTACATCGCGCATTAATTAGCTCTCGACGATATCGTGAAAGTTTCCTACAACTGGCCTACCACCACCACCACCACCACCACCATCATCGCTAGGAAACATACTTCTTACATTCTGTAGTCCGCTAGAAATTGAGATAAGAGGCTATATCGTAGCACCCCCCACGACGTGGAATAGTTGATCGCCTTACAGAAACGTGCAGTGCCAGCTAAATGAGCGCGAATTATTGGCGAAAATAAACCTGAGCTATTGAACACTGTAAATAGTAATGAGACTGAACCTGATACGATTTCAGTATTTGATAGCCATTCAGTGAAATCGAATACATCAGCATTCAAAATGTTGGTAGTATTCGCTTTGATGTCAAAATGTGATATGATCGTATTTAAACGTTTAAGAATCATTATATAATACAAGTATGGTATACGAGGAAATCATTTAATATTTCGATTTAAATTGGAAAACAATTCTTTTTGTGACGCATCATTTTCTCGTCACTACGGTCACCGCGAATACTTAACATATAGCATATATCTCTTGAAGATAACAGCGCGCTTAAGTCGGTGCATTAATTAATCTCGATGGCGTCACGAAAGTTTTACAGGCTGTACCACAAATCTCTGAGAAGACGCGAATGTTCCTCTCACGGCATGGTACTTGAAATTCAGATAAGAAAGCCTTCACTCTCGTCTCTTCTCTACTCAGAGATCCCCCGACCACTTCTTCTTCTTCTTCTTCTTCTTCTTCTTCTTCTTCTTCTTCTTCTTCTATGGCTTTGTCTTCGCTTACAGGAACAAGCATCGCGTGACTCTCCATCGGTCGAACTTCGTCCTGACTTTACCAAGTGCGTCGTCGACTTTCTACTAAACACTGATGAAACACTGCCCGACAAATAATCTGACACACTCGTTTAAAGTCAATAAATTATTTATGCATTAAGCTTCAACTTCTCAGAAACATTTATCGCAAAGTATAACATGAGGTACCGAAGTGCCACGAATTAGAGAGCGTGCAAAAAGAGCGTTGGCTTTTTGACAGTTGTCTAAGATTCAGAACGTTGAGTAGAGTTGTACAACCAACTCAAAAGCACATTTTTTTAGATACTGCTGTTTCTAATAGAAAATATTATAAATGTCAATGAAATATAAATGAACAAAAAAGAATTAAGACAAGATAATTATACGTCATAGATGAAGGATTCAACTTGTCGAAAATTTCTGAAAAAAATTTTCAGTTCGCGTTTCGAGTATCTCGTTCGGTGAATGAAAGAACGCGCGGTTGACCTGCCGTGGCAAATTAGCCCGCAAAACGGGGATCGGCCGAGCGGAGAATATCGTTGACTACATTCGCAATGAAACGGTAGCCATGCGCGAGCCTTGTTAGAGTTTCGTCCGTCGCTCGTTATACGTCGCCGTCAGTGGATAGTGCTGGCCGAAGGGAGTCCGAGGGGAAAGGCGGTCTCGTTTTTCTCCCCCAGTATTCTCGGTATATGGCGACGTCGGGCATCCAGAAGTGTCCGATCTGTCCATTCCCGCGACCAACCGACCCAACCGTACCAGCTTGGTTTCGTCCTGCTACGAGTGTCGCGCGTCGCTCATTACCAGCGACGGACAAAAGGCAACCCCACTTCTGCTCACGATGAGTACTCTCTCTCGTAGGGGACGTCTAAAAATACGAGTACTTTACTACCTCCGTCGCCTTTGTGCGAGCCCAGCCTGGTGCATGTATGTGGTGCAGCGATAGGAAAGTACCGGACCGTAGTTTCCAGTGCGAGGTATTTGGAAAAGGTAAACGCCAGACATCAAGATTGATTAAATACCCCTGAAAAGAATAAATACAATCTCTCTTCTCTCTCTCTCTCTCTCTCACATTTTTTTCGACAGTGTGATTATGTCGAAAATCTTTTCTCTGAAGATGTTAGTCTGCGATTAAATAGCGACTTTATTCCATCTCTAATTACCAATTATTCCATCTCATAAGAATCATAAGAATGAATATATACCGTTATGAATCATAAAAACGATAATAAACATCTGGAATAATTAGCAGCATGCAACATTCTTTGAGCGGTTTCGTTTGATAATAAGGAAGCCGGAAATATTGAAAATACTGATTAACATTACGGTCGATGACCTATTTCACAATCCGCGATATCTTTGCGAATATATTGCTTCTATAATTAATGCTGTAATTAGTCGCTGTGCGACGTTATAATTAACAGAATGATAGCGATATGCAGAATTTAACTACCCGCCCATCTGCATTGCAGGGTTTCGTTTAATAATGTTCAGTAATGAAGCATCGCGTTGAAACACTTGAAACAAAAATTGTTAATTTGCGCTCATTTGAATTACAAACGCATTGCAAGCAAGCAAGCACGTAATAGTCTTGTTAGTTTAGTTTAATAAGTATCTTATTATTTTTATAAACACTGAAGGGACTTAATTATCGTAATGATACAATTTGATTTATATATTATAAAGTCATTTATTTATATATAGATATATGTAGTAATTTATTAATACGAATTAATCCAAGCAAAAATTTCATTTTATTTAACAGATTCTTTTAATAGCCGAACGATTTAAGCTTTTAGATTTATCGAATCTTTTTTTCTCCGTGTGCATCCAAGTCCTGTTGCGGTATGGTAGCAGTATATATTTCACTGAGTGAATTCGAATAGGGGTCGTTAGTTTGCTGTTTAATTCTTCGAAAGAAAGTGTCGTGTGGAAAGTGGTTCGTTACTTTCCTACCATCGCGGTCGTCTAATTGGGAAAGACCGCGACTGGGCCACATCTCGCCAGTTCCAGAAGCTACCATCGCCGCCGGATTTATTCCCGACTTTTCCCTGTACACGCCACGGTAGCGCTTTCACGTGCCAGCGCTATTGGACGGCGCGACGCATCCGAGGTCTAAAGTTACGCTCGCCGAGGCCGGGTGATTAAAGTTAACGATCCAAGAAATAATTAAAAAAGTTACAAAAATCATATCCTCTCATTGTGCCCGATGTGAATGGCTTGCTTCCGCGCTTCATTCATTTTAAATTAATAATTTTACGACTTATCAGAGGGTTTGCATTTCGTGCAATGTTGTATTAAAACCGAAACCGAAACGCCGAAACAAAAAATTTATAAAATTAATAAAATAATTATGTATTTTCTTTTTATCTTTTCCCTTTTTCTGTCTTTCTCTCTCGTTGCTGTATGTATGTGTACATCTTTTCCCTTTTTCTGTCTTTCTCTCTCGTTGCTGTATGTATGTGTACATGTATGTTCCAAATTATCCTCTCCTTAATTGGAATACAACAATTTGCTTTTCTTTTCAACTTCTTTCTGGATATTCCTTATTTTCAACTTGCTTTTGAAGACTTTTAACTTCAAAATGCAATTACGTTGTAATCTCACTCAATTTTTATGCCTAATCAGAATATATAAGAAATATGTTAATTAATAAGCATATATCTGTGCAATTATTATCTTTTTTAAAGATAGATTTTATGCGTTTCTCAATTAATCTTTATGAAACGTAACGCTCTTGAAAGCTTCCAAACTGTAATTAATCCTAATTAATCATCGCGAATTTGTTTTGACTCATTCAAATTCGCAGAGAGTTTCGGAAGACAGAGAATGCGAAATGAACAAGAATTGCTGGGCACAATTAAATGAAGCACCTGCTCCGTAGAAGGGTGGAAATCATGATTACTGAAAGAGTTTTATACGGTTATTTTGTTGATTGCACCAAGTTAAATAAATCATGAGCGTATCTAAAATAAAAGTACGCGATGTAACTGTATGATTTATTTCTTTTTTCAAATAAATAGTCCTTCAAAGATAAAAATAAAAATATTCTGTTACAGTAACGCAATTGAAAAAAATTTTTTATATAAGAATATCATTAAAAAGACAACATAAAAAATAATTTTTTTCTTGAAAAAATTTTTTGTATATTTTATTTGAAAATCGCAAAACATAACCAATTTAGAATCGATTTGTCTCCGTAAATATTATGTAAATAATTTTATAATTTATTTTTTAAAATTTGTTAATTTTTAATATTAAATATTTTGGTACGTCTTAAGTTGAAGTTCAATTAAAGCAATATTAACTTGAAATGAATGATATTTGGTTTATATTTTTCCTTTAAGATTCACAACTTACGAGAAACCTTTTATTTTCGTCTGCAAACTTCTAAAATCTTTTCTTGGTAGTCTGTAAACTTTTCAGACTCTGTTGTGTGTATGTGCGTGTGTGCGTGCGTCATTGTAACAATTATCTATCGGTTCTTTCTGAGGTGGGCACTGTTCACAAGTTATTAAAATATAATACTTCTCGCACAGGGAAATGCACAAGAACGTATTGCAAATCATAGCCTGCAATTTGTTAGAAGCTAATAGTAAATTCAAAGGTGTCTACTCAGCGACAGACATTGCACATGTAATGAAATTGACCATGATATACCAGGCAACGAGGGACGTTCCTTTGATTTGAGAGGAGACAACGAGCGAATTGCTGAGCGAAGGGCTCGTGGTAAACGAGGGTGAATCTGCGCGCGCGGCAAGGGTGGCAATGGATGTTCCCTTAATTACGGCTAGCACGTAACATTGGCGTATAAATTTCGGACTGGACTTTCGAAAAATTGATTTATACGGCGCTCTCCATATGTACAAAGGAACGGCCACGTGTTTTACATATCAACAAGAAACATATGTATGTAATACGGCAAAAAAAAAATTAAAATGTACAGACAGAGATTTCTTGTTAGACTAAAATATAAAAAAAAATGACATTTTGTACTATATGCAGGTCTTATCTTTAAATAATAATTTGGCTTATTTTTTTAATCTAAAGATGTAGCAGATTATAACTTAATTTATGATGTTTCTCTTGACGTATTAGCTTTTTTGTTCTATTAATTATTGAAAAATAAAGATTGATAAATTTTATTGAGACAACGATTGCTTGACATCTCGACAGCTTTATGTACACAAAAGCTTCTAAAATAGATATATACCAGCATTGAGAGCAGGGAACGCACAATTATCAGCGGCGATCACTTTCGCTCGCATTCGGTCACTCGAATGCCCCGCGGATTCAACCATTTTTTTCGGACATAGATGTCCTGTCGTCGGCAGGACGTACATAATGAAATTGGCCGGACGAGCGACCGTGCCGGAAAGGGGCGTCCCTTTGATTCGCTGGACGAGGCAAAAGACCGGGATAAAGGGTACCCCGAGATAACTCGCCGAACGAGGGTGAAGTCCGTACCGCTGAAAAGAAGAACGGGGTGAGTGGTTAGCGAGGAATCGAAAAGAGAGAAGCCGGGCGAGGGCAAATTTTCGGTCGGCGTCGTTTCCCCGTAATTCCACGTGTGCTCATTCCCGATAACCCTGGTTAAGCAACCCTTGCTAAAACCTTAATGATGCAGTCCCGACCGTGCGATTCTATCGGAATATCGATGATTACACACGGAACACGTTGAGCTCCGTAAGCCCGGTTGTTTAAACGAATTGTCGTACGAGCTTGGGATAATACGCTCTCTTATTATCGTGCAAAAACACCAAAAGTACATTCTTTATATTAGAATTTTTTTTACAAGAAACTTCGTAATTACGTAATGTTTGCAAATTATTTTTGTTTTATAAATTAAAGATTGGGACGATTGTGGATCATACTCTTTTAGATCTCGCTATTAATGACTTGCAAAATACTATTATTAAATAAAGGTTAATCACACTCCAGTCTGGCGTCGAAATGCCGACCAAAAACTTTCTGGCTGATGAAGATATTTCGCTGAACTAAGCGGGAATTAATTGCTGAATTCGGGTTCCTTCCAGAACACCACCCGTTCTCCTTACAGGCGACGGTAAAAGCAATCTCTCTTTAATAACTTGCCGGAAAGAGGGTTTGCCTTGTATATGCTGTATACATGTATTGTGACTATATGGAATATTCGCATTATATAATCCGCTTCCTGCTTTCCTCAGGAAATCTTTTGTATAATATTAATGTACATAGAAACGAACGAAACGAATTTTTTCATACACAGAAAGATTTTTATATCCCTTTATAATTCTCTGTTGGTTATATATCCTGAAGCTCTTGCGTGGGATTTTATTTATTATTAATGCACGTCATATAAATGCATACACATATATTTAATATATAATGCAGAAAAAAAATCAAAAATCAGCTTTTTAATTGATTATAATTGATTATAATTGATTATAATTTGATTATAATAATTGTTTGATTAGTCATTCCTAATCATTAAATGCAAATTAATTACAAATTAATATCAGTTTATATTTTATGTATCAAATTACTTTTTATGCATTATCAAATTACTTTTTAATTTTTTTATTTATGTAATTTTCGGTAAAGGAAATACTTTTACTTTAATTTTTTTCTATAAAGTGCTTATTGCAATTATTATTCGCGATTATTTTTACTTAGTAGCAGAAATTACATTAAAACTAGAAGGTACACAAAGTTCAAAGAAAAATGTAACTGTCAAATTACCGTCCTTTTCTTCAAACTTAAGGATAAAAGTCCACACACGCAGAATTTTACGAACATACCGAATATTCATATTCCGCTCACGCCTGTGGACTTGAGATAACTTTTAACGACAGCGATAACTATCGGCTCGAAGCTAACGGCGAAATATCGATATCCGCATCTGCCAACGACTCCCTAACTGACAAGAATATTTCACTCGGCTAAACGAGAAATAATAGTCGATTTCGTGTCCCTTCGGGAACAACGCGTGCCTTCTTACGATGTAGCTCAAAAGGACCTGGGTAAAAAAAGCGTGTTTTCCGAAAAGAGAGGAGTCATCCACCTTCAAGTTTGAAATACGACCGAAGTAGAAAGCTGCTCTCGCAAAGGGAAACCTATCAAAGACTTTGTAGCTTTTACAAGATTATCTTAACGGAAGGATTCTGCGCGAAGAAATTTGTACTGGAGGCGATCGATAGCATCCTGGAATGTAGAATACGAAGTATTAAATTTACGTGTCTGGTAAATAACCGAGGCGCTACGATAACCCCGCGAATTTCAGCGTAACGTTTAATGACATTAAATACATATCTGTGTATTGTGTACGCGCACAACTCGTCCATTGGCGAAAAATATAAATTTTTCTAGCGCCGTTACATTCGCATGTCGAATCGCGTACGACGGTCTCATTGTTTTCGTTGCCGTCGAAATGAAAATTCGCGAATTTATTGCGATGGTAGAATGAAATTTTTGAACCGCGTCAGCGAGAAACGCGACGCCTGCGGTTTTAATATTCCGTAGGTGGACGGCGAGATCTCCAACCGAAGTAATTGTTTAAATCATATTACACGAGATAAGAGCGAAATCCATATATTAATACTACACGGAGATACAAGAAGGTTTAAATATTATTCTCTCGGCTTGAGAATGCAATATTTTAACACGCGCTTTTTAAAATTTATATTTAAAATAAATTCTATTTGATATAATCTATGAATTTGGATTTCCTTGAAGCTGACAACGATTAACGCAAAATAGAGTTTCCTAGAAGGCACGCACAAATGAGATAAAACCCCTGAATTTGTATTTTGCTTTATGATCTTATTTCGATATTGAAACGGTATACGGAAGCCTAGTTAATTAATTCTCGCATGTATCAATGGAAATCGTACTACTATTTAGATTGAATTCGGAACAAGTCTGAATACAGTTTAAACTATAATTAGCGATCTCGCGCGCTTTGATCTATGTAGCTGTACTGAGCGTGCATGAGTCTTAGGAGAAATTTCAAGTCACGGTAACGTCAGCCGACAGCTTTTCGTCCATTATAATCTCAGTTGAATTTCCACAAGTCACTCTCCTCCAGGGGGAACAGTTGCCTTCGCGATGTTCGTCATTTAGAAATACGTTTCACATCCCCTTCAACCGCGTCACAATTGAATTCAATTAGTATTGTTTCGAAGAAAGAGGGTGCCTCTCTCTACGAAAAGTTTCTTTCCTTCCGGAGTTTACTTTGCCCTTTTTGTTTTCATCCGTCCCTCCCGCCCCGACAAACCTGATGCTGTCCTTAAAATTAGTTCGCATTGGCGTGATGCACGATGGTAGATTGCTCCGCGAGAAGTCTTTCTGGCTGACAGCAGGATTTAAATCGACTTCACCTTTGCGACCCTTCTTACGACATTGCGAAGACCCAGACGAAATGGAAAAGCACTTTTAATTTTCTTTTAATTACATCAATTAATTTTCCGCCAGTCAGGTAGACAACTGCGTGTATTGTCCACTGAGTAATTTTCGAATCAACAATCTAACTCGCTGATTTACATTCACAAATTAGATATTTATTTCTTATTATAAAAAATAAGCAATGAACAAACGTAATTACTACAAAAAGAGTTCAAAATAATTATCTTAAATTACCCGAGAAAGAATTCTTACCTTGAGTTTTAGCTTTATAGACAATGTTATTTAGTGACTCTTGCATGATGATGGCTGTTTATTTAGCACATACGATCAACTTTTTTTAACGTTTAGAAATTGCGCGCTCTCTTGGAAAATACCTATAACGTAGAGGCATTTATGACGTTCAGTGTGGAGATCTCGCAGAACATTGCGCTCATTCCGATAAAACAATCGGGCCAAACGGCCGATTGCAGGACAATGCGCGATACCACGCGTTTCCTGTATCCAACTGCTTTTATCAGCCATTTGACATGTTGGTACGAAAGATTTATCTCATCGAGGGAGAGCTGCGCAATTTAGTTTCTACCAGTAAATTGTCGCTATTGCCGCACTCGATATAGTCTATGACGCTTGGTACGAATGAAAGAGAGAGAGAGAGAAACACGCGCCAACTACATCGTGCAAAAAAAAAACAAAATTGATTTAATGTTATCTCGCGCTTTACGCAATCAAGAAAATTTCGGCGCGCGTGCCGTTTTTTGTGTGATGAACACTCGTTGAGAAGCTTGACCGCACAAAAAACTCTTCATGTGATTATGCTCTACGCTCTCAATATAAGGTTGATATTTATTGATGCATCAATATGTCTCGATTAATGATTAATAATGTCGATGGAGTGTGAAAAATGGAGGAAAAAAACTAGAGATTTTCTTGTTTGCACTCAAGTCTTTTACAAAATATTCTTACTTTGTTCGTAAATTTGCTAAAGCCGAGATCCCTGATTTTCCTATAGGTTTAAAACTTTAGTCTCTTTTTGCCCCACTTACGCAAAGACATTCCCGCGACTCATAAAACAGAACTTTTCCCTTGATTTTTATGAGGATTATGAAGGTCTATAAGTTTCCGCATAAGAACGCTCAGTTTCGACCTCATTAAATTATTTGAATATTATTGGCCGCATGAAACGATCGCGTAAATCACGAGGGAATATATACTGCCTTTGTAAATTGCACGATCGTAAACACAGGAAAGTGATAAATAAAATTTCGCAGAAACTTAATAAAACAAAAGTAAAAAGCATCTTTATTGGCCGCGTCATTAATTTAATTAAAAGTTAATAAATTAATAACTTTTATTATTAATTTATTATTAAGTTATTTATTCTTTTTCCTTTTTTTATTCTATTTTTAACCGAGCAGGTTTTTCATATCGAAACTGTATTGACGCAATTTCTTTCTTCCGCAAATAAAGTTTTGGTTTGAAAACTAGTTGATGTTCTGGGAATGTTAAACGCACGAAACGAGTAATAGGTAGTAAAGGGAAACCCGTCAACATTTACTTTAATCTGCAGGACGTACAAGCATTTTGGGAATTGTTAGAAATTTCCGCACGTAGCACATTATGCAAACTTTGATATCACGTAATTGTTAATTATTATAATAATTATTCACTTAAGGCCATATTTCCTTCGGCAAAATTTTCTTTCCACGCATACTCAATATTCCACATTTATATATGCACTAAAAATAAACCGAATTTTCGATTGAATTAATTAAATATGTACGGTTCTATTAATATTGCTATTATTATAATTAATATTTCCCTGAATGTAATAGCACCAATATAAACCAAAATCAAAAGCGTGTATATTTTACAGATAATTCAATTAAATATTTTAGTTAACACAGTATAGGTACGTTAATTAACATATTTTGCGATAAATCTGATCAGAAACCGGCACAAAATGAAAAGTAAAAGTACAATTATAATTTTGCATTCTCTCATTCGATTCAGCTCTAATGATAATTAGTTTATCGATGATTACGCGCATCTTAATTTCACGATTAAATTACGGCGTCAGACGAAAATCATGGCGAGCGCTCATCGTTTCGTCAACGATCCCACTTACGCTTTTTATTAATGAACCTGTAGACGCCGAAAACTTTCCCAGTAATCCGCACGATCTTTGCGAGTGAAGTTTCCACTCGCGACCTCGTTAGGATCAGCGAAGAAAACGTTAGACGCGTGAAACAGCGCGGGCGGATAGCTGAGGGGGAGCTAGCCGACATTTGGTTTAATCAATGAGACGTGCAGACAGTTTAGGGATTGTCACGAGGAAAGCTGCGTTCCCCCGCAGAAGAGATTGTGAAGCGCAAGCGGAGACATTGCACGTCGAGAAGAGAGTGGAGAAGACAGAAGTTTAGGTAGACAGGCCGCGCGACTGAAGGGGGATGTTATCGTCGCTCAGACTAATTAGTTAGGATTTACTACACATCCGTCCGTCGCGTCCCCCGCCGAGATCAATAGCTCGGATTGCTGAGCGTGTTTCTTTTTATCTCACGTTCTTTTCATCTTGAGCAATAAATCGACCTTTTCTAGGAGAAATAGTAAGAGAAAATATATAAATCAAATACGTGCCGAATCGATTAGGAGCTCAGAACAAATTTTTACACATCCGTTCTGCACATTTCCTATTTTTATCGGATGGATCAATTTTTTCTAATTTTTTTAGATACTAGTACTATTCAGTTTCCAAAGGAGAGCTGCTGAATACCTACCGGTCCCCTAAATCGTGTCTCAATCATTATTTTATATTTTAACTGAATATAAGCGACATTTATTGACAAAAATATGAAAGAAATAAAAAATAAACACACAGACAAAAATTTAACAAATTACATTTAATAAATTATTAATGAAATAAATATTAGTTAATAACTAATTCTTTCTACTTTTAATTATTTTAATTCATAAATTCGATGCTTTCAAGGGCAATGTGATTTAGAAGAGTTGTAAGCTTTAGGCGACTGGCTGCCTCTTATAATATATTGCGAAATGGTTTATAATTAGATTAATTTGTTATTGATGAAAGATTAAAGTATGTAGCAATTTCTAACATTTATTTGCGTACAAATTAGTACCAAAATGGAAAATACAATCAAAACTGACTTAAGCGGTACGCATTCGGCAATTCTCCCCTATACACTTTGGTTTACATAACTAAAAAATAAAACATGAACGTTTATCGTTCGCAGACGTGCAAAATCTTGTTCATTGTAACAAAAACGATGACAGGAAGTTATAAAAAAATCGCGTCATGCAAATTCGGCGTATATTCGACTAGGCGAACAGTATCCATCAACACGGCAATTTCACGCGCTTGCATCCAACGAGAAATCGATCGGCCGCTGCGACATCATACGCCGCTGCACAATGGGAAACAAATTACGAAATTACCATACTAAGCGACTTCCGGTTCCCGGCACAATGGCGCAACCAAACCGTGGAACAGATTGAATGGTGGAAGCGCGATCGCGCCGAGCCGGAGAGACCGGTCGGAGAGACCGATCGGATACATCATTTGCATCCGTCGAAAAGCACATTATGATTCCAATCCGGCCCTGCGGTATTTCCGTGCCGATACTTTAACAAACGCCGAACTGTTTTGCGAGCGGAAAAGATAGCTGCTGCACGTTGTACGTTTCGACCTGGTTCCGCGCCACACAATTGCGCGCGGGTGACTATGAAAGCGGCTTAAATCACCACAAGAATATAGGGAAAATTGAGTTGAAAATCTGCTTTAGAACGAGAAATCACGTTCAAAGTGGATCTCATAAATTATGAGCGCGATCCACATCAGCCCCGAACGCCTTAGATATTCTTAGCTGATGAGATTAGGTACTCTCTTATCCGCCGCTGAATATTCTCCACGTGCAAGATATAATTATTCTTGATCGCAACGGATTCGAGGGACTAATGCGCGCGCGCTTATACGCGGCTCATTCGCGAATTTAAATCGCGAGCACGCAATTTTACGCATGATATGTACATCTCGTTAGACTTTCATTACCGGGCTAATGAAAGTACAACACAACACCGTCATAAATTCTTGTGCCGATCGTTGAAGCAATAATTAGGCTGGAGCTTGCTAGCAATCTAAATTTTACACGTGGGAGTTTGAGCTCAAGCAAGATCAACACGGCGTAGAGTGCAGATCGTGTTTGCGTTACACGAGTGCAGTTTAACCGCTGCTTCGCCATCAGTGACGACAGGACGGAACAGCCATGAGAAAAACGCTCTTTTGGGAGAAAATAAACGGATAAACATAAATATAGTTTTATGATGTTTTTTTCTACCGGACTGCAAATATTCGTATAATCGTATTCCCATTCTAATAAAATTCGAGTTGGACAAAATGCAAAGTGAAATACACGAATTTTCGTTGCAGAGAGTGTTCGTACATTCAAATCGCCCAAGTCTTGAATATTAAATTCCGCGGACTATTCGCTGGCTCTCTCTCGCTCGAGATAGGAAACTTTCAATATTCGATTATATTCTGAATCGTATCTTTTTTTTTTCTTTACACAGCTCGAATATTTTTATATAATTTCGAAATAGGATAACGCTTTAATATCTATTAGCTATTGCCATTACTTCCCCGAAGGAATTCGAGGTTGGTTGTCTGTGAAAACTTGAATTATCTAAAATCGATCGCGCCGTTATATCGCGCGACACACGTATACGCACAACAAACGTGCCGGATCCGAGGCACGCTCGGCAAAAGTGGATATATCGGGCACGTGCTGCACGCAAACCGACACGGACGGATTCGCGCGGAGCGCGTCTCGATTCGGTTTCAGGAGTTCGAGCAATTACGGTCGGTGTGTGTGCCATTATTAGAGCGACATTAGCGGTCGTCGGCGTGTGTCTTGTGATCAAAAGGGATAATGACAGGAGCGTGCGAATTAGCGCATTGCGCTCCCCATCGATCGTGGATTTAATTAAAGGATGCGAAGTTAGGCGTCGCATATTTCCGCCGTGGTCGCACGCGCGCCATATGCAGCCGCATCCGTTGTGGGATTTGCATGAATAATCTGTGACGAGTCGCCGAAGTAAGCCTAACAGACGACCGTGGATTGTATGCACGCCGCGGGATGTCGGGGGCGTAATGCAATTAAATGGATACGGCGGTGGTGGAGCCGTCGCCGTCGCGGCTGCGTAACGACGTTTCTGTAACTTTTGGAACTTTCGTTGCTGTGAGCACGTTACGGAATGCGTTCCCCGTAATACCGGTCTAAAAGAGATATTACCGTACTTTGTGAAAAAAAAAAAAAGATACATTTTAGATAATTCATGCAACCCAAAAGAAATTAAAAAAGCCAACGACATCGTGTATTCTTTAATTTTTTAGCGAAATTATCGTGGCATTTTTGTGCAAATTTTTCTAAGAGGTTTCCCTTATTCATGGAAAAGTGCTATGTCACGGGATCTTGCGAAATATTGCAAAATATGCTGTGTAGTATTAAAGATGCATTTTATTATCATATATGAAGGAAGGATTTCTCTTTTTGTAGATTTCCGCGTGAAATCTTTGAGTCGTTACTTGTTCTTTTGTTTTATTGTTTGAAGCACATATGCGTCTACCAGTTTGCGGCAAGCGTAGCTGCCTCGTCAGCTAGCGGATTTGCATGAGCAGTCTGCTAGGAATCGCTGGAGTTAGACGAATACACGGCTTACGTCATACATATATCGTAAAACGTCAGTTGGCGCAACCACGGTCATTCGTTTGTTACCAACGGGATAAAATCTTATTCGAATTTTTCCTCCGCTATCGGAGATCGGGAAGAGGAGTGTTGTAATTTGAAAAGAATCGATTTTAACAAAAGGCAAATCAAATTTAGTCCACGAAATTATTATTAACAGATTTTATTATTAATGAAATTCTACGATTTTATTCCTCAAAATGACAAACTAATTAGAGTATCAAATAGATGTGTGCCGATTTTAACATTTAATTGTTCTTCTTTGATTAATTATATTGAATTCATGAATTCTATTAAATTGTATTCTATTGAATTGTATTCTTTTCTCCAAAGAGATGAAATATTTTATTATATTGAATATCATGACAATTTTCACATACGTATAAATCAGCGGTAAATTTCTGTACAAAGAGTGAAATTTCAGGGGATGGACATGTCAATCATGAATTGCAGTAAAGGTCGAAATGAAATAAAGATCAACGTCAATAATGCAAACAGAGCAAATATTATTTGCTCTGTATATATATAGAAAAATAAACTGTTGCAATTAATTTGCAACAGTTTATTGCAAATTAATTGCGGTTAATTGCGCTATTAAATTAAATATACACACACCTTATGAACAATAAATGTTAGAGTTAAATTATTACCCGAGCGTAGAACGAGGAATAATAAAATATATTAAAAATTGTATTCTATAGTAATTTGACTGTCAACTACTCGCAGTATGGCAACGTTGTTGCGAATTTAGCTTTCGTCGGTGTTTGCACTATCATTTGATAGGATCTGGTTCAAGTTTCTAACACGACCTATATAGGATAGTTCTCCACTCCGCAAATTACTCCCAATGGTGACGATGATAACATTTGCGGATATTCCATATGCCGTCGCTGGTGTTACATATGTTATTAACCACATTACTATCTTAATTAAATGTACTAAATATATATGTCTATAGAATATAGGTTTAAACTTTCGCTTTAACATACGTGTGTAAAATATGTCGAGTAAAAAATATTTTAAGATACAAATTTATATGTGTTATAACACACAAAAGTTGTTACAAATTTAATTTTTTATTCAATTCTATCAGAAAACCTATATACGATAATCAGAAAAAGACAAGTACAATATTTATAACATCCACAATAGAATAAAAAACTGAAGAAAAAATCAAAAGATAATAAAATAAGATCATAGAATTATCTTATTCTTATTTTTATTATGAATAAGATTTTTTCGTTTATTGTAAGTCATAAAACTCGTTAGAAATATCGTTACATAAGATATATCTTTAAATTATCCATGATAAATGTGCTTTATATAAAGAAGCTTCATAATTAATGCAACGGCAAAATTAAAAAATGTATTGACAAGACTTGAGGTATAGTTATATTGATTCATCGTACATTAACTTCGCTCTATTACATTAATTAACTAACGAAGTGTAAACGGTTTCATAATAAAATAACCACGAAACTTAACTGCAACGGTGAGAGGTTGCATCAATAAACTTACGCTAGATTAATTTTTATTACGAGCAACATGTCAATACACTTCCGGTGATATCGCAAGTGGATTAAATTTAATATAATATTATTGAATCGCGTGATACTGTTGAAATATTAATCAAATAATTTTAAATTGCTAAATAATCTTGAATAATGTGAAACAATTGATATGCAAAATAATAAAATAATTTCTGCAGTTTTATCTTTAAATATTTGAATTTTTATATACAAAAGCAAGACAAGTTAAAAGTATAGAATAACATCATTGCACTCAAGGTATTGTATTTTTGTAAATGAAAATTTAAATATTATATATTGAATGTGTAAAATTGTAATATGATATTTAAAACTGGAAGCACAACTACAATTAAAGTGCAATGCGCTTTATCAATACGTATCCAAACTTCATTCTCATTTGGAAAAGTTTTATTAAGCTACTTACTCGTCTGTATAGCATTCCTCCCACGTTACCACTGTTTCACAAGCGTATTAGAGTGTTCAAGTTTCTCTATAAATATTAATTTCCCTAGTTTACACAGGAGTGCTAAAGTACGGCATAGTCGAGAATTTGTGATCTATGATTGTAAATCTATGATTGTAAAATATATAAATACATGCGTATAACATAAAGTACGCAAGTTTTACGTATGACATAAATAAAACTAATATAAGATACAGAAAACAATCAGATCTTAACTTCTATTCTAATTCTATATCTCTAGAAGGCAGCCTAAATAAGAAGAAATCATGAAAAATTAGTACAATTAAAAAAGTGTGATAATTATATTGCAATTACATATATAAATATCCCAATGATCTGAGGAACTTGTTATTAATCTTAAATGTGATTAAAATTTAATTGTAATCTTTAAATATATTTAAAGATATTAATAAGTTATTTTACATATTATAAAAATTAATGTTAAAAATAAATTTGTTACTAGGGTTTATATTTTAATGACGTTTTAATGAATCTTAAACTTTCTAAGAAACATTATATATTTGTTAACATAATGTATTTATTTAAACAAACATTTAGGACGATTTTTCGTATCTTTTCATATTAATAACATTTTATATTTCAGTTAATATATAATTGAATCACTTTATTTTATATTTTTATAAAAATTTAATCTTTGCTCTGTATCGTTATATATCCGGTTACTGGGATATTTATATTAATTCAATTTAAACTAAATTTTGTCATTTGTAATTTTAAATCAGTGAGATATATTTTTCCTATATACTTTATTCTTTTATCTAAATAATTTCATATATTTTAACAAATCTGCTTTAAAAATATTGAAATCGACAGAAGTTCAGTTATGACCGTCGTCATTTATGGTCAGATCGATCAATCTCATCAGTGGCACGGTGGCGGGATATAAACTGCTCTGACCCTTACGACGTGACTTGAGTTAACGATTACAATTATATCGTCTCTCATTCCAGAATCGCTATAAATCATTCTATATTATCACGTAATATCACGCGATAAAAAAATTTCTTTCTGAAACAGAATTTTGAATTACTTTTTAACTGGATTATTTGATAGGAAAAAAATTATATTAAAAAAATTGAATGGTAGGAAATTTAATAATAGAAAATAACATATGGCCTTGAATGAATTATCGCTAACAATTGGCGCACCATTTTACTCGCCCACTTTGTACGGTCATCGCAAAAGCGGGTGTATCTATTTGTACATTTAGACGAGATAATTAGCCATAAAGGCAACTAATTTCGAGCATGGGCGAACTAATTCGGAATCGTACGTGCTACTAACCGCGATAACGAGAAATTATATCTGGTTATTAAACTCCACCCTTGGAAATAAGGATCGAGTTAAATTCAAACGTTTTCAAATTAAAATTTCCTTCGTGCGTGAAACATTATAGAGCTTCTCGAAGCATAAACGACTCTATAAATCAGCAGACGGGAGAAGAGATGTAATAACGTATTTTAAGCGTGTTGGCATCATTAAGAGTTACGTAATCCGTTATTCAAATTTATATGACAAGATCATAATTAAGCTCATCAAAACTTTGTGCAACGGTATTTGCCATGCACGTTCTGACTGCACTGGGCTGCTACGCTGCGATATAATTATAAAAACAAAATTTTTGCTTACAAAATGTTAGTGGTTTTATTACGATATTGTTCTAGTATTCAGTATCTACTATACTATAAAATGAGCTGTACAAATACAGGAGACACAATCACAAGTAGCTCCCGCTCCAATTTTAAGCTTTAGATATATTAAAATATAGGCATATATAAGAAACACATTTTTTTTAATAAATACGTCATCGCACATTAAAGGAGTATCAGTTCTTGTAGTATTCTTGAGTATCTTGAAAAAATCAGTTATTTATTGCGAAAGAATATTATGAAAACTATACGATAGAACAATTTTTTTAAAATAAAAGTTGAATAGTTCTAAGAAAACTTCAAAATAAAAATAATAATTTTTTAAAATTTTTATTAAAAAATTTTTTTATTCTAATATTTATTTTAAAAAATTATTTTTAAACTTTAATATATATTCAAAGCTTATTGAAATCGGAGGCAGATCCTTGGTTATGTTCCCTTATTAGTTTTCAGATCGAATGGGGCATTGTTGGCAGAGCTTGACAGTGTTCCATTTGATCGCACAAAACAATCGAAAAAAGATACTTGATTAATGTATTCTTAATGTTTGCTAAAGCATGCAACTGTACATGCAATCGCGATAACGAGAAATCTTTTTTATTCAAAACCCCTTCTTTTTTATTTATAAGTACGCTGACTTAGATGAAAGATATTCCGAGTGTTTTCCAGGAACTTGGAGTGGATGATCAATTAACTTCTTTTTCGTTTCACAGTGAAGAGCACTCGCTCCAAGCGTTTAAGCATTTACTATCACTCGCATCACTTTCTTCCTTCGCACCACGTGCCATTCCATCTTATCGGCAGCGTCGATTCGTGCTCCAATAAAGATCTGCACGCCCGTCGTTATCTTCCTAGCGTAAAAAGGAACCGTCCTTTAATTAACAGACCCTTTAAGAAACGAATTGGCGTAGCGCTGCGCGATCAATCACACGATTGGCCGCTCGCGACACTCCGGCAATAGCATACACAAAGGAGAGCGCACGCCAAAGAAGAAGGGCTTGCGCTGAATTGCGATGTTTTTCATTAATTGCCCGGCTCCGCTGGTCGTTTGCCGATCGAAAGACAAAGTTAAACAAGGGCGCGACCGGCTGCGCGGCAAGGTATCGACTCGTTATCGGATCCCGGTATCCGTACGCGCGACAGAGAGAAGAGACCCCCGGTCGTAAATCCCCCTGCCTGCAAAATTAGTTCCACGTCCATTTAGTAATCACCCAGCCGTTTCCCTTGATTAGCCGAACTTGCGCTCTCCCTGCGACCTCTTCGCCACCGCGCCGGTTTCGAGACGTGACACTCGGGGCTCCGCGCTTTAATGGACGATTTACCTTCTCGCCTCCTCTTGGCGTCGTGGGATCGCGGGAGCGTTCGCTCGGAAAGATCGTTCGAGGCCCAGGTTACGGCGAACTCTAATCGCCCCGTACCAACTCTCAGCCGAGGGTTTGTGTCTCGGGATTTGCTCGGGCGCTGCCGTGTTTAGATCAGTCACTGTCGATTTTATCAAGAGCTCGCGCCTTGCCGCAATGAAATTATTTTGCAGCCGATTTAACACTGAATGCTATCTAAACGCGCCATAATTTTCGCGATCTAATCCTGGACGCTTGTCGAGGAAGAGCTGCCAAGGTTTCTTACGCCTGGTCAAACCGAGCAAACTCAAAGTGCAAGCGAAAAGAGATTGGGATTCCGGATACTTTAAGGCAACGGAAATGCCGGGCTAGATGCGTGTATCTCGTTGTAAAATGCTAGCCAGATTTAAATAACAGCGAGTATCGTTACTTTTAATGTCTAAAAGATCTTCAATATCAATTCACTCAAGAGAGTTAAAAATAATAACAGAACCGATATGTAAAAAAAGATAATTAAAAAAACAAGTAATTAAAGATGAGCGTTTTTTAATCACAACTAGATCTTACAAGGAAACGGATAGAAGTATCCGCGTCCAATGAGACGATTGCTTTAATAATTGTAGTACAGATCAAAACAAAGGACATGTATTTTTTTATACGTGCCCGTTTTCATTTGAATGAAAGTTAAATGGCTTGAAGAATACTTTGTAACAGTGATAAAACATTTTTTTTATTTTAAATTAAAAAAAATTTTTTAAATTAATAATTATTAAAAAACATAGTTTATTTTGAAAAGGATTATTCACCTTAAAAGTAGAAATTCGCAAGTTTTTAAAGTTCTAAAATTTTAATTCCTATTCCTAATATCAAATATTTTTCCATTGTACGCAAGCCTGATTGCTTTTCTAGAGAATTCTTTACTTTTTACAACTTTTTGATTATTTAAGTTTGAAACGAATAATAGAGTTAACGTAAAGAATTATTAGTTTTTTTAATGTTAATTGTGTCGTTCGAGCGCTAATCTAGATTTCGTATTTGTGTGTTGCAGGTCAACGTGGCGTTACAACTCCGCTGCTAAGCATCGTGTCGGTGAGTGAGAAATTAATGCTTATCTTACAATTAATGATAATATTTCTTGTGTAAATTTAAGGCTCATCTTTAAAGAGCTAGAAATAGTTTTGACTTTCAGGTTTTATTTAGCTTCTAGTAATAATCGCATTTCTTCTCAAAAACTTAGCTATTATCTATTATTGACTAACAATAAGCATGGACTTTAAAATTATATAAGAGACGGGCATAAGGTACCTCATTATTATACGTACATTATTATTATTACATCGGATTTACATCTCAATATGCTTGCTTTTATCCAAAAGACTTTATCTGATCTTGGTTTCTCGAATAACCAATTAGTCGTCGTCATGCTTTCGTTTTCACTTCTGCGATCAAATATCGAACGGAACGCAGAATATCCTTATTCCTCTCTTTTACGATTTTCTATAGTCCACTAGACAAAGGCTCTGTAAGGTAACCGGACACCCGCCCCCGATTTCCGCGATTTAACGAACAATTTGCATGCACCTGTCGCCTTTGAACCGGGAATAGAAAACGAACCTTCGAAGGAACGCTCTCCGTTTTTACAAGTAAATCCTACCTTTAATCTTGTCGACGGCGTTAAAATAAAAAGAACGCTCCTCGCGCTCGGGCACGCGCTTTCTTTGCCTTTGCAGCGCCATTATGTGCCTAGTTGCGTCCGTTCCACCCTTCGTGCAATCACACTCGCCACTGTTTCTTGACACCCTCCGCTTGCCACCAGCTACGTACCGAACAGCTTCGGGATCTCCTTCCTTCCTCTGGGTATACCGTAGGGTTTAACCTCTTTTAACGGCGCCTCTTTTTTACTGCAAATGACTTTTAAGTGGTCTTAAATACCCCATTACGTTTAAAAGTGGGTTATGAATGAGCTGCGTGTTATGTACCACGGTGTTACTATCCTAGCGATCTCCCGAGGTCACTTCATGAATTTCTCATATCGTATCTAATTACGTTGTGTTTGATAATAGATGCATTTGTTGCACACTGCGATAATTCTCGTTTTACACAACATTTACAAAAATAAAATTGAACAGATTAGTGTTCATTGAAGAAAGAATTTTTAGTTTCAGAAAAATAAAAATCACTTTATGTTTTAATTAAAATCGCGCATTGAATTATCTTATATAATCTTATATAATTAATTAAGTAACAAGAAATGTTTAGAAATGTAGAAACGGTTAAATCATGACAATATTCTGGTGACGGTATTATAATTTTCGCAGTGCAACGTCGTATATGCACAAATGTCAGTCAGGATGACACAAGGATGGTTATACAAACCATGCCACAGTTTCTTTACGTTGCATAAAATGACGTGTCGACGTAGATACATATGACATAGCGATAATATGTTTTCACGTTGCGATGCGTGACGTAACGAGTCGTTCCAGTTTTACTTATTGTGTGTAGGCTGATGATACTGCGCCGTACTGCTTTGAAGTTATAAATCAAAACTGAACGAACTCTAAATTTCTCTCTTTCTCATTGACAGCCATCAATTTTCATAAACTATTCCGCGCTTTAATTGGCTATTGATTGATTGACCGATTTGATTGATATTCTCAAATGATAAAATTGATGGTCACCATTTGGTAATAATCTCAGTCTCTGTTAAATTATTATTTGTTCCAGTTAACGAGTTTATAACTATTATTAAGTTTAGATAGAAAAATACAAGTTACTTGTTATTTTTAATTTCTCCAACAAAACAAAACTTTTTATTTTCTTTTAATCTCTCTCGACTGTTGCTTTTGATAACGAGTTTTGTACACGCCGTTTATACTTGTATTACTACGTAGATAATGTTCCTTATATCTAATTTAAGAAAAAATTACTTAAGAAGGTATCTGCTTAATACAGTCAAGTGTCCTTCTACAATCTTAATAAGCTTTGGATACGTTAAAATATAGATAAAAATAAAAAATACGTTTTTTTTATAAATACTTTCTCGCATATTAAGGAGATAAAACATTCTTTTCAAAAAAGAACGGTTTTATATTATTTTCTTTCAAAACAAATATCTTCGAAGCTATAAAAGATAGTTGAAAATTTTTTGAGTAAAATTTGAATGGTTTCAAGAGTACTTTACAATGATAACATTTTTTTTTAATTTTTATTGTAAAAAATTTATTTTTATTATTATTGTAAAGTACTCTTAAAATTATTTAATTTTTATTTAAAATCTTTTCATCTATCTTTTATAGTTTCGATGATATTCGCTTCAGAAAATAACCGATTTTTTTCAAAGGGATGTTTACCCTCCTTATGTATAATGTATGAGAACGTACTTATAAAAAAGATACGTGTCTCTTATTTTTGTCTATGTATATTTTATCATATTCAAAGCTTATTAAAATCGGAAAAGGACACTTGATTGTGTTCCCATGTTGGATCTTAAACTCTGTCTGATCTTTAATAGGTTCTACTACTGCGAAGTGAGTGATAACAATTAAGTTCGCGCCGGTATGTAACTTACAATAGTCCGTTTAACCGTAACTTCATTTTATCGTATCTAACGTTTTTGCGAAGCCTTCGGTTTTACATCGTTAAACAGCTAATCTTCATCTCATCGTCGGTGTAATTAATATTGGCCCTCATCGATCACTCTGGCATCGAGCCAGGATGCGAATAAAATCTTCGTTGACTTTCTTTCGCTGGTCGTTTTTACGGGAACAAAAATTGCCTCTTGTTAACGCGTCCCCGCAACGAGTATACTAATTCATTTACTTGCTAATACACTCGGAAACAGTAAAAAGGTCCCCCGGGGAAAACACCCCAGCTCGTATAATTCAAGGTTAAACGCTTTTCATCCCGCTTCCTTTCGAGTAATTTATAAATCCTGTGTAAAAGCTTATGATTGAAAAAGTCGAAAGAATGATAAGTAAAATTTCAACGTGTACACGTAGGAGAATACAACTTTTACATTCTCATCGTATTTCTCAATAATGCACAGGCCACTTTCTATCGGTCAAGAAACCTCGTCGCTTATCTGTCGGCCTGGGTTGCTCGATAGCCTGGGTTACGTATACGACAAGAATGAAATCGAGTACCTCTGTTTGCATGACAAGACGGATGTTCCGGTGACGTGAGTGAGATAACAGAGGTCGGAGTTCATGCATTAGGGCAGTATACTTTTGACGACATATCTTGCCTTGGGACAGCTTCATCTCGGGGATATCAGACACGGACGAGAATGACGGACGAGAATGGTTCGACGTAAATCAATAGAGTTACGAGATTCACGAGCGGTCAGCCGTAATTCCGAAAATAAAACGTCCGGTCCTTCGTCACTCCTTATCGTCCTCGTGGACCGGACGAGGGATTTGTCTTGCGCGCGGTTTTCGCATTAGCATCGCGATAGGATTGCTGATTTTCATTGGCTTCAGGAGTATCTCTGAGCTTTTAGAGAAGCCGTGAGTTATCGCGGCGCCTTGTTAAAGTTGCGCAGTTCGCACAAATTTCTCAAGCGTTCGGCATCTCGCTAGCATCTCCGTGCGTTTTCCTAGGTAGCAACGCCCGAGCCGGGGCCGGGGCCGGGGCCGCGGTAGCCTCCCGGCTACTCGTATATTTCTTATAGTAGTCGGCACACTCTGACGTTACGAAGCAATAAATCAGTTTTTCCATCCCAGAAGACGTGCATGACGGCGCGGGCTCTGATGCTTCTTCCACCAATGCGTTATCATCAGCCAGTATACTCGAGGGAGAAACCCCCGACGAAACAGCGAAGGGCGAAAAGGGTGGGAATGCAAAAAGGACTCATGAGCTTATAAGAACCCTGAATGTTTCTCGCTTCTTATTACATCAACTATCACGGCCTGGCATAAAGCTAAATCGTGTTTTCGCGCGAATATCCACCTATTCTATCGGGCTACTTTAATAAAGCGGGTTCGCCGACCTAACAATCGGTATTAAACAGAATTCTGAAGACATTCTGTACCGTTTGAATCTCCATCGATTTTACTCACAGTAATTTCCTGTGAGCAAGCGAGAGAATTTAATAATAAGCAACTCTACCAGTCGGCTTCTTGGCCTGCATTATTACGGCAGCCTTTCCAGCACGACCAACTCGTTCTGTTCGTTTATAGACGAAACGTTACAAACGATCATGCGCTGATTAATACGAGAAGGCTAAGAAAATCATGCCGCGAAATACGACGCTGTTGAATAGCGCAACGCTACCCTTTGTGTCATTGGATCTAGATAAAAGGAGGTTCGGACCTACGTCATATAAATGGATACGTAGATCCGACGGCCGACGACGCGGCGACGGTAGGGCGCGAGGGCAGAACAGTCATGCGGCAATCTCAATAAAGTGAAATCTGTTTCGCGTGTGTGTCTGCCGGATGGCGGGCATTGAACAGCAGCGCGCGGGCGTCGACTGGTTTTCTCTCAGGACCCGGAGAAGCGAGGATTCGGAGACGTATATAAATATAAATGTCGTTTCAGCGTGTACATACTCTCTTCCTGCCTTCCTTCCTCCTTGCCGCGTATGCATATCTACATTACCTGCATTCTCCGTCAAACAGATGCACTACGTCCGACGCGCTGGCAGCATTCTGCCCACTTGTATATGTATGTATACTCGTATATTTATCGGTTCCTTTTGCTCATTATTCGATAATGTGAGCTTCGAAGAGAGGAATGCAGCAGAGAATTTGGACACGCGATGAACTTTACGTTATGATAAACGAGTGTTGTAAACGGGAAAATTAAGTTATCAATCTTATCGTTGGGAAAGCGATATTGAATACGGTATATTACACAGAGAGAATTTTCTCATAAAATTTACTTTGAAAATATATCATGATAGTCGCAGGACAACATTATATTTCGAAGAATTTTGTGTGATTTTCTGATTTACTAATATCTACTATACATATTTTGCATTTCAACACAATGAAATATTTCAAAAATATGTTTGATTACATATTTTTATTAAACTGTATAGTTAAATTTCAATGATTTTAAAATATGTTGAATAGTTTACAACTTTTTATTTTAAATGGAATAAATACCAAGGATTTTTAAATGGAATAAATACCAAGTAGCAATAAATATATACAATACCTTGTATAAATGTTACAATGCAGCATGGTAAATTGATCGGCGCGCTGTTTATGACATAAATAGTTATTATATAACATGTTTATCAATAGAAGAAACGATGTAACACGCATAAGTATATATATTTATATCGAACTTCTCTCTTGCTTATTATTCGATAATGTGAGTTTGAAAAGGCGAATGCGGAAAAGAGAATTGTTGAACGAACGATAAATTATTAGCGATGATAAACGAGTGTTATAAACAGGAAAATTAAGTTATCAATCTTATGGTTAGAAAAGCGATATTGAATAGTGTTTATCATGTTTATTATATAATAAAATCCTTCTTCATGAGATGGAAAATTATTAGTAATCAGATTACCAATATACTAGATTGTGCATAGTCGTTTTCTAACTCTTATCTCTTTTCTGTACATTTTCTAATTTAAAACAAGTAAAATATATAACTATTGCCACATGTCACTTTACCGTGTCGTGATAACATTGCGGAATTGGTAATTGCCTCTACGATGGCATTCAGACAGTGATGACAAATGTTGTTTGGACTTTGGGACAATAGCCGTAATTACTGTTACGTCATGCTTCTGTATTTCGTAGCATTGTCATTGTTTCGTGGCAGTAATCGAAGGCCTAATAATGTACCTAAGCCCTAATCAAGCCTCGTGTAAATCGATGGAAATGTGCCGCAATCATCTTTAACTAATAATTATAATTATAATTTTCAAATGTTAACATAACGAGACGCGTCTGATGCGCGTACATTTAAAAAGTGTTATAATATTCAAACGAGAAAATGCTCCTTAATCAATTTTGTTGCACGACGTTGCTGTTGCATAAAAGAATAAGTGTTTATATTATATTAAAATGTTGTGAAAGACGGAACGTCTTCGCAATATTCTAATGGAACGTGGAAAATTTTTTATTGGCAAACATTGCTGTTTCAAACGCGTTCATTTCATTACTTCTTAGCGTCTAGGGCTTAACTTGAGATTATCGGAGACGGTGAAACAAGAAGATGGGAAAGACACGGGTGGCCGATAGATAGCACTCTGCAAGATAGTCTAACATCTAAACGACGCGACCACGTGGACAGGCGAATCTCGTCCTGATAATATGGCGGACGTGAATTCATTCCGTCTGCATGCACCTGCTACCAGTAAATCAATAGCAGATACCCGCTGTCGCGTAATTTGTGCACGTGGTAGTGCGTGTACGGTGTGCTACACCCTGTCGCCCCTGAGGGGACCGGCAGCCCCCGCGGCGCGATAAGATAAATTCTCTTTGACAATAATAGTCGTTAAATATTGGTCATACACACACTCGGTGAACCGCACAGGAAAGAATACTGACATATTGGAGGTCGCATAATTTATTAATCGTATCGAGATGATCTACCTTTATAGATAGTGGCGCTAATCGAATAAAACAATTCTGCATAAAGCAATTCGTCAATTTGCACATACAATAGGGAGCGAACATTCAAAATGTTAAAATGTCTCAAGAAAAAAGAACGCAATGAAAAATATCAAAGCGTTTTTAAAATATCGCGCAGGAAGTAGTGACTTTTTTGTGCTTGTAAGCTGCAAGAAGGTGCATGAATAATTGTGAAAGCTATGTTTAATAACATGCTTGGTTACTAACTAATCGCAATTAAGATAAAAGCAATTTAAGAAGAAAAATCTTATAAAATTGTATTATGTTATTAAAAAATTATTTTATTTGTTATATGTTACAAAATACTATGTATACTAAAAATTTTTTTGATCAGATAACTTTTTTGGTAAAAAAAAGAAAGAGAGAAAAAAAGGATTAATCGATGTTCTGATTAATCAAACGAATTCGTCGACGATGATTCCGGCGAATTAGCGATTTTTAATTAATAAGTAAAACGTGAATAATTTAATCGACAAAAATGTTGTAATTAATGCAAAGTGGCGTAACAACGAGCCTAGTTAAAAAATAAATCAATCAATGCATAGTAACACGCTGCAATGGCCGAATTGTCAGTAAATCAGCAGTTAATGGACAGCCAGTTAGATTGAATAGCTCCTTTAATTTTAATTTGCAATTCCGCTCGTTGGTTGCATATTGCAATAGCAGTGCATATAACTGTAAAATTTATCCATAACCCTACTGCAAAATGTATGAATAGCGTTAAATCATAAATATGAAACAAATCGAATGGATATCGAAAATGGAGCACAATTGACTTCCAATAAAATTCAACATTCGCGATTTTTATGTCATTGTGTCATTGCATCAAAGCTTCATTCTACATTCTCTGACACTCGAAATTGATTCGCGCCACAACGATCCATGCAAGCAACGCTGATCCTCTCGAGCGATACTGGGCTCCTTTGAAGAATCTCAGGGCGTGATTTTGGCTTCGCAGGCTCAAATTTTCTAAATTAGTAGAGCGCAAGAGCGCAATTCGATCCCTTGTTCCTCTTAGCGTATTCAAACTACAGGAGATAAGGTAGATGGTGGGATTCCTGTAGTTCGAGGGCCAAAGTTCCGAACGCTGCGTTTGCACTTAACATCAAGGAGCATTCGCGTATATATCGTACACATCTTCGTGACTGGAACCTCCATACCTTCAAATCGACTGAAATCAAAGTGCTCCACGAGCTTCTACCAGCAAGAGAGTCCAAACTTTTGAGAAAATTGCAAGCATTACAAACTTGATATATTATCGAATAAGAATACCGCTTTTCGAAGAAATTGGCGATTTGTAACCTACGAAATGTTTCTTATGCAAACTATCACTTCGTTAACTAATTACTATGTGTATAACATTTTACACTTTACATAACTACTTTGCATTTTGTTAAAAGATGCAATTTTTCATATCTCAAATCTAATTTTTTCCGTCATAAATGTATCATATAGAATTTTTCTAATTTCGAAATGTACATCCATGTTGCTCTTCTTTTTAAATCTCTTTAAAAAGTTTGAAAAAGTAACGTAATAATTTGCTATCGTTGCACATTTAGAAAAACTGTTACAATCCTATTCTTCGTTTATGAGATATCACGGAAGGTAATATTTAATTTCCTCACTTTTCCAATTTTTTTTTTGAAATTATTAATTTCATTTATTATAATTATAAGTATATATATAATTTATTTATTTTGCAATATAAATTTACTATATCACTTGAAGCGGACATGCATTCAGATTTCACATCATGTCGTGTTGCACGCGCACCGGGAATATTATTGCGTGTAAGTCAAAGGGTTTTGCAAAACCATGTTCTTTGAAAGCATCACCACGATCGTGATTTCCACGCGGAATTTTCCGGATTATTCCCGACAGCCGCCCGTGTCGCGTAGTATTGAAATCTATTCAGCACGATGGAGCATTTGCGAAATTGAAACAAATAATTCTCTGCAAATTGCACAGGACATCTCTTTGTTTTTACGTGAATCGAGTCGCGTATAATAATCATCTGAATTGCAATGGCTCTGTTACTAAATTTGTAAACGCGCTCATGTACTCTCAATTATATCGAGCGAAAATATTTTCTTTTTTTTTTCTTTTTTTTTGGGAATTTAGTTAAGCATTTTTAGGAAAGAAAATATTGTAAATGACAGATCTCTCCTTTGCATCTCATAAGAGATTTGTCGCAGTTCCCCACTCATTCGAGACCCGATCTGCATATTAAACAGCCGAACAGGCTAACGGATTCCGAATTCAGAAAGGATTGTACTCTTACGTGAGTCAAGGGCTCTCAGAAGGCAGACACTTTGAATATATTGCCGGCATGTTCTCGATTTGTACGCTCGCAGGCGGAAATTTCCGTATTAAGCGTACCGGGCGGTTCAACTTCCGTTTACCATTGAAACTCGTGCGGGTCGTAGGAAGAGAAGAAAGGTAAAGGGGAATTGACTCGCACAATTCGAGGGCCAAACTTCCGAATGCTGCGTTCGCATTTAGCATCGACGAAACGGCAATCGTGCGCAACGCCGGATTAAGCAATTTTAGAGCCCACCGCGCGAAATTTCCGGGTCCTCCTGCACTCGCCGGCAAAATACTTCCGACTTAATTCGATTACCGAGCTCCACAATCCCATTCCGATCCGATTGCGCTCAGATTCAACGTAATCCAAATTTATTGCGCCTAGGTAGCAACCACCTTATTACAGGTAAAAGCCAAATGATTTCCAAATAGTACAACATCGGGTTACAATCAGCAATTAAATTTCGAAATACTTCACATAGCAGAGAAATTAAAATTATTTATGTAAATTCCATTTTGTGTATCTTTTTTATTTATACTGACATTGAGACTACATGTATGTCTAATAACCAATCTTATCTGTCTATGGAGAAACGGCTAGATGATTAAGGAGAATTGATGAATGCATACCGATTACCTAAATTGTACCTCATCAATATTTTATATTTTTATTTAATATAAGCAACGTTTGGTGACAAAAATATGAAATAAATGAGAAATGAGTAATATAGACCGAAAATTTTAACAAATTATATCTTATTTTGTGCGTGCTAACAAACATTTTAAACAATCAGGTATAACTGACTATTATTAATAAAAGAAATATTAATTAATAAATAATTATATTTTTAATTATATTTTTAAATATTATTATTATTATAAATCATATTTTTTGCAACACGTTGCAAAAAGGGCTATAATAAAATAATTTGTTATTGATGAAAAGTTAAACATTGCAGTAAAAGTACTTGAAGCATGAAGCTGCAAGTTTCAGCGTTCATTTGCGTACAAATTAATATCAAATGAGAAACATAGTTAAAAATAACTTAAGTGGCATTCGGTAACTCTCTTACTTTCTACTTACACTCTTGCCATCTATATCGACATTTTCTATAAACGTTACAGAAAATAATCAATGCTCAAAAGTAAATCGAAAATTAAAAACTGAAACAGAAATTGAAAGCAGAAGAGATGAAAGACAGGGATAAAATAAAAAGTAATCGTAAAAAACAGCTTCCGTCGTTTCAGCGTTAATGAAGTAAAATTGAAGATTTAAACGTATCGCTTTATACGGCTTCTCTAGCAAAAGTCACTTTCTCGACCTGCACCGGGAAATATTCCGTACACGACAGCTTCCTCGTTGAATCAGCACTCCAGGTACAAACCGTCCGAAAGCATCTTGAAGATGCTGTCTCCCTATCGGCCATTTTGAAAGCTTCGTCTCGTCTCTCGTCCCTTCCAACCTTCTTTTCCGTTTCCTCTCTCTCTCTCTNCTCTCTCTCTCTCTCTCTCTCTCTCTCTCTCTCTCTCTCTCTTCTTCCCCCCTGCGTTCACGTTGACTCGCAGCCGAGGCTACCTCCCCATCGAGCTAGCTGGCCTCGTTACCACTCTAGACGCATAAATTGGGAAAGGTGCGAGCAAAAGAAACCCACCCCCTACAGCGATGCAGCGCCGACGCCTCTCTTCTCCGACATTCATTAGATACCTTGTACTAGCACCGCGGCCGCAGTGTACGCCCTGCCGAGATACGCCCAAGCCTTCTCGTTTATGAAGTAATTTGCTTCCCTGAAAGAGCAAAGTTCTGCAGGTAGTAATAAGCTTACAGTCGCGTCGTTGCCGCGCAACGAAAATCGACGACGAATCGGTTGCTTTTACATCCCCCTCCGACGATGCATGAGAGTCGCGGAAAACCGCTGAGACAAAAGCAAATATGAGGGGTTGCTATGCTAAGATTTCGGGAATATAAGTCATAACTTGGGACAATGTTACGTCAAGTAAGCGAAATTCAGCCGAGAGGGCAAGCCAAACGTTTGCTGATAATCTACAATCTGGAAAATAGTTAAAGTTGCTGGTATCTTGTAATGAATGTACAGAGTGAAATAAATTAAATTTGTTATTATAGAACAGAGGAAACTCGTCATTTTTATTAGCACGTTTCATCAACAAATGTGTACACGTATTAACTTGTAGAAATATACTGATAAAGAAGATTACTTGACAGTAATAATTTGAACTAGATTATTTAAGTGTAAGCAAAGAAACTTCAACGACCGAGGTTGGATCTTGATGCCTAATATTATTTTACATGTAAATTTTAAACACATTTTCAGTTTTTATAAACTGAAACTAGAAATAATATCACAAATTATATTAATCGTCAATTTAATAACGATGCTATCAGCACTTCAAAAAACTGTAAATAATTTATTGCGAAAAATATTACCTCAAGACTATTTGATTCAAATAAATATGTTATTAGTGCTATTCAAATAATTTATTTACATCACGCACACAAGTAAATATTACTTGTTTGAAGTAAATATTACTGGTTTGATATAAATTAGTTAATTGAATAATACTAATAACTAATAATATTTATTTGAATCAAGTATTTTTTTCTCTCAATGTATTATATGTATAAAAGGACCAACAATTCGTCTAATTGTATGACTACAACTCAATATACATATTTTTAAACAATGACCATCTAAACTTGCAACAATTATTTAAAAAATTATTAAATACACTTTCTAGCATTAATAAGCATTAGAAGAATTCCAGATAGTTTTTTCATGCCCGTCCATGTCGAGAGCTTCTGAACATATATCGCTTTCACAACCAGCCAGATTTTCTTTTTTTTTTTATAACGTCCATTTTTACAAGATTATAAATAGATATAGTCTTCTGGTGCTATATGCTAATGGGAATGACGAGTTTCTTCTACAGGGTTTAACTCATTTAATTCCGCCCACTCTTTCATTACAAAATAACAGCTATTTCATTTCAGCAACTTCCTGATTGTCTCTCTGTACGAGGAGTTGCGAGTGCATTTAATTCACCTCGGGATTTTACTACTCGGTTTGACAACGTTAAACAGCATGTTATGTGGGTGTATACCAACGGCGAAAATACAAATCATATGTATACGTGCGTTAATTGCGAGTTAGTGCACGTTACTTGCGAATTGCTTTATGGATGCATCATCGGCATATACCGTCGTGAAACAAAAGATTCGCTTCGAGGCAAACAGATCGGTTTCTTTTACCGCGAACGCTCTCGCACGAGGCATTGAAATTGAATTACGGAAGCCCAGGTTGCCGGAGAGAAAAAAAAAAGGGACGTTACTTCTTTCATTGTGGACAATTAAACAGACACCGGCCACTTCCGTGTGACTTTATCAGATTAGTGGTCCCTTCGGGAATAGCAAACTGCGCTGCAAATGGACGAACCATACCGGACAGCTCCGAAGGGGGTCCCGCGTAATACGTTCACGCAGTTAACACACGTGAATACCTTGCAACTTGTACACGTACAGGGGTGACGGGTGAAAGGAGGGGGGAGGATCCGAAACGCCTGCTCGTCAATACAACGCCTGTCTCGAAACGTAATATTGATCATGTTAACGTCGTTTCACGGTTATCGCGCATACGTACCGTCGCGTTCGGTATATTGCGCCTCACGCGATTCCAGCTTATTAAGCATAACGCGAGCGAAAAAGACGTGTAATTTACATTGGTCATTATTCCGGCGACCGTCTGTGCGCCTTATAATGGAATTACGTAACCGCAGCTTAAACGCAGACGCGTATCCGCGAGGTCAATATTTGTTCGATAGAAACTATTGTTCCACTTAGCGAACTTCGTAACTGCAGAATGTATAAAACATTAGGTATTCGCCATCAGAGGCTTAGGGAGTTTTCGCGAAATACGATTTTATTTGAAATACCAAGTTTTTCTCCGAGTTACGGGGACTCGTCTTGTGATCACCCAGTTGTGTAAAATATGGAAACAATCAGAAATGGAACTACAAACTACTTGGCCGGGCTGACTTTTTCGAGGCATGATTAATACGATGACGAACGGTGCACTGAACTTGCAAATACGTTTCGCACTTATCGGATTGTCTCGATTGTAATTTGATTTTTTCCTGCGAACGATGTGCAACGCGGCGCGCAATTAATCTTTTTAGATCGCGCATCCATTGAAGCAGAGGTACACTTTAATTTAATATGATCTGATTATCCACTGATTACCCATCAAACACGGTACGCACGTAACGTGTATGCTATGCGATTTGTCGGTATGGAACCAACAAATAATAATATGAAAGCATAGTTGCACTATGCACATCGTGAATTTGCGCGGACATGATGCATGCATTACTTTCGTCGTGTACCTGTTCGTTTTCGTCCTGTGCAGCCAGCAGCAAATCGTTTGGTGTTAGCGCGCATGGAACAGATAATTTAATATAATTCTAGCCAATGTGTTTAATAATGGAACATTAATTATAGAGTAAATGGAATATTAATTACCGCGCAAATTGCACGACAATCTGATAATGTAAAACTACTAATCAGTTCAAGAGACATATTGCCTTAACTTTTGATTACGTGAAGCTGCAGATAAAGCAGCTCAAGAAGTAAATAAAACTTATTTTATTATATCGCGATCTGATCTATTTTCCATATCTCGAAAGAAAGAAATAAATGCAATATTAATATAATTAACAATGAATTAAAAATTGTTCCTTAAACGCTATTATTTAATAAATAGTACATGAAAAGAACAGTTTTGCTAATAAATATAAAAAATTTAGCTAAATACAGATCTAAAAATAATTTTGTTAGATTAAAATAATTATGTAGGATGTTTGTTCAAGCTGATTGCTGGAATGTTAAATTTTTGCAAAATTACTCATCATGCTTAAACGTTCTATCCATAATTATTTTGATGGTTCAACAAATTTATAGCTACTTCAACAAAACCTTTCTTTCCGTGTAAGAATAATAAGTAATTTATATCATTACATTATTGAAAGTGACAATTATTTCAAGAGATATCAAAATTTTTGACGATAGGAATTAATTAATCTCATATTCCGACGCTTTTGGTCCATTATGATTACGAAGGGAAAGATTCCTCGACCTGCACGAGGAATACCGTATGAGCTTCATTCATATTTCAACCAATCATACGGCAAGAACTCAAGAGCTCGCGGGGGTTATATTAGGCCAGAATATTTCAACTCCCGCGGACTGAAGCTCTCATCGATTTCTCCCTTCGTGAATACTTTATCTAATCATACGATCGCTTTAATGGAATGGCGATTTACAGGCGGAACGCGCCTGAATATTTCAAAATAAAAAGACTTTCTCTGACATTCATATTAAAATAGCGCTCTTTATCCGTTCTTACGTCTTTGTCGCGCATACATATCTGCCGAAACAAAGCCGGTGTGAATCGATAACGTACCTGCGAATTATTCCGTGTCGATTTCGCGCTCGGAAATAGACGCTTTACATACGGCAGTATCGGTCACGATAAATGCTAATGGGATGTCAAGCCACATGTGTTACTAATATTAACGTAAGTCCTAGTAGATTAACTCAAACAGAAAGAGATTGGCCTTCTCGCTGCATTCAATTAAAAGTGGATTAACCAGCAATTTTAACTGCTTACCTCTTCTCTAATTAGCTCTTCTCTAGTACCAAAAGATGCAAATTAAACATATGTCAATGAGCATTTTTACTGTTAAAGTTAATCACGTAAGCCGTTTTGCAGACTTTAAAACTGACAGATGAAAACACCTGCATGTTGAAAAGACTTTTTTTATCTAAGGATTAAAACCAGATAGAGTAACTGTTTCAATTACTGCCGCTTTAAGACAATTGATGTATTCATTTCGTAGTTTTTTAAATATTAGATTATAAATATATATTATAAAATAAAACATTCTTTTATATCACAGTACAAAATTTTAATATACACAAAATAAAAGTAACAAGCACGGAAAATTGATTGATTATTTAAATATAATGGAAGAAATAAAAATATAAAACAATGAACCTATTGCCAATCCTGCCAGTCAATGATCAATATCCTAAATGCTCCCTGATTACTATTGGACATATTGCCTCGCTATTCATGTATTTATTTATGTTCATGAATCTTAGTTTAAAATTAAAATACTTTTAATATACATAACATACTCTTGTACTTTTTATTCTAATACTACAATTGAAAAAAGGCGGCAGTATATAATTGGGCAGGTAATTGTGACTGTTACTCTACGTATGAAATATAATATGCGTATAAAATATAAAATGATCAAGACAGGCGTATCGTATATTTAAGTTGGAATTTTTACCAAAATACTTCAAACGCTCAGATCATCGCAAAATGCATATTACTCTCCCGAGACATCTCGTGTATGCGCGAGCGGGACGCAACGTGGCCGCTAATCGTATTGTACGATTTCACGCCCTTGGCATGGCGTACCTGTACAATAGCACAGGTCCCCGATAGAGCATTATTACGAATCTCACGATCATACAGTACGTATCGTTGTGTGCGATCCGCTCATTACGTTTCATTTGTTCGGTGCCATGAGCGCCATTTACGCATGGCAGGCATCATTAACCCTTTTAGCGCCGGATGAGTGAGCCATCGATCGTACGTGCCATACGTTATGCGCAAGAACGACCTTATCGGACACGAGACCCAATTTGGACCCCGTTTCAGTGGAGTTTCCGGGACCTAAAGCGACTGGTTGCAATTTCGTAACGAGCTAATATCGTGTCAATCTTTCTGAAAGATGTGCATCACCGTGTCGTCGAACTTTGCTACACGAACAAAGCATTTCACGAGCAAGCAGAGCACGAGAAACACGGGACCAAGTTGAGTCAAATCGACAGGAATCAAAACCAATTATCCTATTTCGATACTATTGATTGATCCCTTCACAAAGAAAAATATTAATTCTATTGCTAAGAAGAGAAATTAATCAATTTACTTTTTTTCTAGTAAGGTTCTAGTAACGGTTATCTTTAACAAAAAAGATATTTTTGATAGTTATGTCAAAATAAACTCATCACAAATTTTAGAAAAAAATATTATTGCAATTAAAAAATAATTTAGACTATTTTGAAGAATATTACAAAATTGTATCGAAAAAGTCCGAATAAATAAATCAAATTTTTGTTTTAACTCATTATTCTTGATTAAAGTATATTAAAGTAAAAATCTTTATTACACAGAAATATGAATTCTTTTCCACAATTAAAGTATAAACAATAATGCAGAGTGGAATCAACATTTTCATATAAAAAAAAATTAGAAAACACAAAAGAATTAGAAAATACTAATTCTGTTATCGACTTCTACGATCCACTCGTGATATTTGCTGCACATAAAAGTTTTAGACTTTGCACGTATAAAACAAGCATACTCCTCCATCGGAATTACATGAAAGAACAATATAAAACTAGAACTATATTTCTAGAAATGAGCTAGGAACTTTTGTATAACAGAAAACTTTGAAAATTTTGTGCACATGTGGGCGTGCGTTATCGAGTATAATATTTACTAATTCTTTTCCTTTTCTCGGAGACAAAACTTATTAATTACTCCAGTATTTTTCTATCCTTGAAAAGTCAATCAAATTGAGATCAAATATAAGACCGACCCAGGGTACATATCGACGTATTTGGAATAAACGAATACACGCTCGGGCACGTTTTCGAGGGGGAAATAAGCGACGGAGCGCGTCTCATTTCGCATATCTCAGAACCGGCTTCTGCGTCGCGACGCTACGCCTGCGAGGTGAGACGAGACGAGGCGATGCAAGGCGACGCGACGCGACGCGACGCCGTTTCAATGCCGATCCATATACCCGTCAGGTTCACGCAGACAATCTCGGGCCCGGCGCGTTTTTCTTTTCTGAATACGCGAGCGATTTACCCTTATATCCTCGACGCCGTGCGATTTAAGAGCTGCCGATACTACGGATGCGCGAGAACGATAACCAGATGCGAGAAATTTCACAGAAGACGGATCGTAAATCCCCGATCATTCAATTGAGAATCAATGTGCGTATGTATTATTTGCCAATTGAAGCTGCCTTTCTGCCGAGAGTGACGGCGCCGCTTCTGGCGTTCATAACTTTCCTAAGCGCCCCTTAATTCGACGTAGGCGTCTTTTTTGTTCCAGTGAACTGTAAAATTGTACCGTAACTCTATTCTCGTCCCCTCTGTGCCGCTGATAAAAAAAACAAGAGTGATAAAAAATGGCCTATTTCGTTTAACTACATGTCTTTTTCTTTCGTCCTTTGATGAAAGGGATAGAATATTTTTCTCTTCGCAAAAAATGCTATTAAAATTTAATTACTTTACAATTTTAAAATTAATAATAATAAACGAAAAAAATTGATAAAAGAAATATTCTGTAGTCTTTTTATATACAAGAATTTGCCACATATTCATAGAAATCTATTTTTATTATCAAAATTAAAGTTTTTAAATATTTTATTATCTTACTATGACGTAAACCCGACATCTTTACCAAAAAGCTGTTGTTTCAGAGAAATGCTGCGTCGGCAACTTTCCTTCCACTCTTCGTCTAAAAAATCAATGAGATACTGAAAATTTATATATTTATATTATTAATATAACATATTTTATATTCCATTTAAATAAGATTTCAAGTTATAAATATTTCAATTGCAATAATAATTTGTAACTTAATACGAATCGATTATCCGAACACAACCCCCTCTGTGAGTTTAACTACCCTTTACTAGATGGCAATACCGTTTTCAGTCTATACAGGCTGAAAATGAATATGCTCGTTTTAAGTGAAACCTGTTCACTATTGCCTCACCGTGCACAGAACGTGCACATTAAATTATGTAGCCGTGTCCACGAATATTTCAACGGGTAACACGCTATGTTCACGATTTTCGGTTCTGTCCCGTTTCCAAAATCCTAAATAAAAATGCGAACTATAAATACGAATCGAATCTTACTCGATAAGATTTGATTCAAATTTGAATCTCTAATTCGAATCTGAATCTTATACAATATATTGATAATTTTATAAAATTATATTTAAAATGTGACTTTATATTACATAATCAATAATATAATCATATAATTTTTCTCACATAGAAATCTTTTTTATTATTTATGTATTAAAATTTGACCCAACAATAATTATGTTGTTAATTAAAAGTTTATTAAAAATTATGTTCAACGATTTGATTCGATTTAATTTGATTCGATTTGGGCAAAATGTTATCGATTCAGTTCGATTCGAATTAGAACAAAAAAATAAAATTCAACTCGATACAATTCAATGTTAAAAATTAATCTTGATTCGCACATCTCTAATCTTAAGTATCCTGTGAGAAACATTTAACGTTTTAAAACGTTTTATATGTAAAATATTGTATAAAAAGTTGAATACAAAAGAATTAAGTAAATGTAAATTATTAGAAAAGAGAAAGACACTATCGAATTAATTGCTTTTATCGTAAAATAAAATATTAATAATTAAATAGTAAAATTAACCTAGTAGCGTCTTTTCAACTAAAACAGGGAGAATAAGTTTATTAATTCATAGTTGTCGACGAAATAGACTACACAAGATTCAACACTTCACATGTTAATGATTTATTAACTTAGTTTCACATACAATAGTATTATGCGTGAACGATCAAACATTGTATAAACAAAATTTACAAAATAAAGTATAAGTCTTTACAGCTAAAAGCTACTAGTAGTAGTGGATCACATAGCTTTATACTTTTCCACGGGTCCAGCAAATATTGCTCTTCCCGAGACTATCCATTTTTTTTACTTTATGTTCTCTATCTCTCATGTATGTATATATATGTATTTATATTTATATATTTATATATATTCATATTTATATATTTATATTTATATATAAATATTATGCCAAGTGTTAAATAGGGTAGCCTTTAGCTAATTCGTCCTAGCATGGAATTCGGGTGCGGGACATGGGGGAAGGAAAATCGGGTGACGGGGGAAGGGGGGAGTTTCATCGTACATTGTATATTACATTCATTTAATTTAACGATCTCTCTCCCCCTCTCTTTCTCTCATAAGCAATTCATTCATTCAATTCTTTCTCTCGTAAATATAAAATTATCATCTCTTATTGTGTAATACCACTGATAATTGATATAATACGTATATAGCTATGTTATCTGCAAGTAATATTTATATTATACATCGAAAGTGCATTCGGTCGTGTTTCTCATAAATTTGTAATGCAATCACGATAAGTCGTTTGTTCCTATCAACGAAAAACTGTCCCGTTTCATTTCTTCCTTTTTGGTGTCGCTTGCAATCGCATTCGTTCGTTAAAAGGACTTCTCGTTTGCTCTTTCGTTTTCATTACGATTCTTTCGCGCATGCACATTTTTCCATCATATACACTTTTTGCGCGCACATGCACACTGTACATTCCATTACAGGGGACAAAAAATGGCCCGCACGCACGCGTTCCTTCGTTATATCTCTCTCAAAACACAACAAGCGAACGAAACCGCTCCGTAAATATTCTACTTTTGATAAATAATAATAGAGCAATAAATATCTGCCGAAAATCTCGTGAATCTCATTCACGCTCCAATAACTATCGGTATATATAATTCTCCAAAAGTTTGCCGCGCGCACCTATTAATCCTCCGTCCGATTAAACCGTCAACTATACTCCTTACGCTACGCCGTAATTTTTCGTTATTTTAACAAAATCATTCTCGTCCAGTCGACGCGACGCTAATGCATACGGGTTTTCCGACGATGTAGGCCTTTCGTTAAACTTACGATGTCGAGCCATCGAGGAAGAAGCTTGCCCATAAAAGATCTATTACATGCAGAAAAATATCATTTTTGTGCTAAAAATAAAGCGATTACTCAATTTTTAGTTTTTTTAAGTAACGATTATCTTTAGAAAAAGAATTTTTTTATAACCTGAAAATACATTCATCGTTTCCTTGAAACAAGTAATATTTATTTAAAATAAATTTCTGTATACACAGAGAAGTATGTACTTAAAGTAAGTAAATATTACTTATTTCAAATACTTCATAAGTTCATCAAATTAAATTTTTCAAAATATATTCTGAATTCTAATAAAAAATTAATACTTTAATAAAAAATTATTATATTAAGTTACAACAAAAATGTGATTTACTCATTTAGTTTGATTTTTCTTCGATATACAATTTTATATTATTTTTCAAAAGAGTATAAATTTTTTTTTTTTTCAGTACGTGACAATAAATTTTTCTAAAATTGTGATGAGTATATTTCAAGATTTCAATTATCCAGAAAATATTTTTTATTAAAGACAAACAACCATTACTTGTTTAGAAGAATAAAAGTAAATTAAGTAATTTTCAGGGTAATAAAATTGATATTTTTCTATGTGTATCTCGGGCTGAAGTAAAATTTCTTCACAAAGAAATTAAATGGAAAAAATTAAACAGCGCATTATAGACAGGACACAGTTGTAAAACATATATCGTGGTTTAAGAACTACTTCTCTCCTTTTACTTTCATGTTGTATAAAAATGTGTGGTGTATTCTATTTATGTCATGTAACGACCCGTAAAGAATGTTCTTATAAAATAGCCCTATATAAGTATTTCTTCTCGCTTTCGACGTGTCAAATAATTAGAAGCCACAATTTTCGCTATTGATGGAGATGCATTGTTACGCACACGTCCGACATCGTTCGCTCGACGGCTCGTGTACCTAATTGATACCGTCCGCCGACATTTCGCGTTTAGCATTAAACAATCGTGCCCGTCGACCGTTTATCGCACGGCGTGATTATCAATAAGGCGTGTATATATATGTATATATCTATTTACAATATCATGGAAAATATACAAAGGACATCGGCACTACAGTATATATTCTCGATTTTTTTTTTAAGACGTTTGATTCTTGCGTATATGTCACTGAGGTAAGTTTTCACTGGTTTTTAAACTACGGTCACTCTCGCGTTGCACGCCCGAGAGAGTGAGGAGAAAATGCTCTCGGCAAACTGGTTCACATCGATCCCAGAGGAGAAAGAACTAGCGAAGACTCACGCGCCGAAAAGCGAGGACCGTTTTTACAAAAGTCAACGCCACAAACTTTTAGATGGTACATCTCACCATTTTACTTCCGCAAATGTGCACTGGGTTGGAAATCATTGTAGAAAACTTTTGTATGTAACAATAGTCGAAAAAAATTATCTCATGTGTATACACATTATCTCGTTGTAGAGATACATCTTGCTGAGAAATTAAAAAATGTACGTTGCAAGAAGTGATTAAATTATTACGTGGATCTTGAAACGATCAATTAGTACGATGTGAAAAATTGAAAGTTCTTGTAAGTGTTGAATTTTGTGAAAATGGTCTTCGACTACTCAATCACGAGTTATTCGAAGGAAATCGGATTAAATTAGAAACGTTCTTAACTTTAAACGGTCCCGTTGTGTATGTGTGTGAATGTATATGTGTGAGAGTGTGTGTACAGCGACGCCAGCCATTCGCCGTATTTTCTTTTTTTTTAAATTCTCCCTATCATCTTTCTCTTTGTTTTCGCGCAATATTCTTCATCGAAAACATGCAAACTTCGAAGAATTGTCATTCGCGGCCGGTGATATGTCTTTCGCCATTCATCAAATGAAACGTTGCGTTGCAACGCGCTTGGTCATGATGAAATGCTACGAACCGTGTCACGGGAAGCGATTCTCCTCTGTTGAAGATTCTTTTTTTTTGTGAAACTTAGCGAGTAATATGTGATATCGCGAGCTTTTGATTTACTTTGATATAATTGTCCTTAAGTAGAGACGCGCACTGGGGGGAAAAATCGCTCGTAAAATTTGCTCCGCGAGCTTCACATCGTCTACGATATTTGTGATGATGAAAGTGGCCCAAGTCACGATCACGTTGAAAAATTCAACTAATTATACTCCTTGTTTTATAATGGTCGCGTAGAATGTATCTTAAATCACAGAAAAGACATAGCAAAAAGATAGATATTCTATATTCAAGCGCTTCGTAAATGTGTTGAAAAATATTTTCTCATGGTCTTCTCTCAAAGATCTTATATATGTGTCACGTATAAAGTAAAAGATATGACTCAGGCAACTTTCTGCTTCGCGAAAAGACAGAAAACGTACAGTTTAGACAAGATTTTTGCGGAAAAGCCCGTCTTCGTGAATGGTCTGTGGCTTCCCGCAGATATACGGCGCGGTGACATCAAGCAGTTATCTTTTGATATAAGAGTAGCTCCGTTTTAATCTCAGAAGCAAATATTCGTTTACAGACTCGTCGCATACGCGTTTCTGCGAACGATAATTTATTTATTCGTACGTAAACTAGCTGCTTTTACGTTGGCCTTTCTTACAACTGAGTTATATTCGTTATTACGACGGTGTTATCGTTATAGTTGACATATTTACAGCCATAATGTAACACTAAAATATCTGTACGCGGACCCGTATAGTTAAGTATTACGCAGTCGGTGCATTTATAATGAAATTTCTCAACACCGATTACACACAAATAATTAATGTGTTCCTCAAAGAAATCCAGATCGTTTGTCACGGAAAACGTAAATCGAGAATCGCGCGATCTTTTTTGATACTTGCATCTTCTTTATTGTCTATCATGTGTTTTCGAACGCGCCTTAAATTATCTCCATGATGTAAATATAAAAATTCAAAATTTAACACAAATTTGAGTTCGCTATGAGTTATAAGCGATCGTTCTTATTCTTGAAATTACGATGAAATTTTTCGCACGTGTGTGCGCTTTAAAGAAATATAGTCGCCAAATCAATATGGTATTAAATTAAAATATAATTACAAGATTTTTCATAGACAAAATGTTATGATTATAGAGCCATTCTTTTTCAAAAATTCTAAATTGTTAGCATATTTAAACCCTTATCCCGAAATTTTGTTTAAATTCATCTAATTAACACTATATGATTTTTTAAAACGATCTAGGAATCTCTCAAAATTTGTTGTATGTTCTAAAAAAAATCTTTAAAACGTTATTAAAGAACAATCGCTCGTGTTGTTACTTGTTAAAAACGCTGAATTTTGCAGCGGTTTCCGATCGCCTCGCTACTGTATAATCTAAATCGTGAATTATTCAGTCGCGTATTTCTGGTTTACTTCTTTCGAGGAGCATCACTTAAAGAAGGGCATTCGCACAAAAATCAACTACCATTAATTTTTGAGATAAAATTTTGAAAATGTATATTTTTATGTCATTTTCAAAGCTGAATTGAATGGTGTAAAAAAATAGCAGAAACATTTTTTTCTTCCATTTTGAAAAAAATTTTTTTGTGAAAAATGATCGGATCGTAAAATCCACATCCTTATTTGTTGATATTCCGCATAGCATGTAAAAATATGAGCCGAAAACATAAACTTTTCGCAGATATAGTTTTTTAAAAAATAAATTTTTATTTTTTTAAATATACCTACACTTGACAGCTTCGGATATATATTTTGAAGAAATAGTTTCAGGTATATAAGTTTCAGATGTATAAAACAAAAATTACATTTTTTGTTTACGCGAAGGATATCCAACAAATAAAGATATGGATTTTACGATTCCATTATTTTTCCCAAGAATTTTTTTTCAAAGTGGTGAAAAAAATATTTATTACTATTTATTTTTACATCATTCAATTCAGCGTTGAAAATAACACATTTTCAAAATTTTATCTCAAAAATTACTAGTAATTGATTTTCGCGTGAATTCCCTCTCTTAAGAAAGTGATCATGCAGATCAAGAACATTCCGCGGTCGCGTGTAAATTTAAAATGGTTCAACGAGCCTGTAGCACGACGTCGTCACAGTAAAACAATGATCCATATATTATGTGTGTGTGTGTGTATATAGCCTTCTAAAAAAATGCATTATATTCTCTATATGGATAGTGTAATGAAGATTCGTTCGCAAAAATATCTTTTTAAAATACACGTTTGCTTATGCTCGCCCGAATACGTGGGCGAGTACATATTTTCAGGAAACATCCATGCCTCCCAATCGCACGTGTAAATTGTAAAAACCGCGCGCGGTAACCGGGAGATCGTCTAATATGCATTATCGTAGAAAGTTTGCGCATCAAACGCCATTCTTTGTGTTATCTCATTAAAAAAATCGATATACGAGCGTTCGCCAGATAAAATAATCGTGTGACCAATCATTCGTCTGTATGATCTCTATAAATGTGATCTTCTTCTCTACCAATTCAAAAACGTCTGTGAGAAACTATCGCCTTTCTAATTACTTTTTTGTGATTATTACATACATGTGTATTATAAATAATCTAAGAATGCATGCTGTAGGCCTATTTTTGGTGAATCGGCCATAGTACTTCCTGTATATAGCTATTGAGATTATTTGCAACTGCAATTTTACATGCCTGACCGTCTCTCTATTAAAAATGGATGTCGTTTGGATACAAACGGAATACGCTAAAGAGGTTGCAGCAGATGCTACGGTTACTTAGGCTTTGCATCGATAAATTTACAGAAAGGAAAAACGCTTGCCAGTATCGTAATACAGCTCATGTTTAACGCCACATTCTCCGCGGCCGTCGCTTCTGCATCCAAGTTGAAAAATTCTTTCTGCGATTTAATAAAATTATAGACGAGCCTTTTGATTATTATCCGAGACGCTCCATTACCGGAACGTCCCAAAGCGTATTAAGCTATGAGAAATTATTACAACATGTAGGGATAAAATTGTACAATATTTTGCCCGAAGATAAAATCCTCGTGATGATTTTAGGGAATTCCGACTATTCGGATGCAGCAGATCACAGCGATCATCGAGATTTGGTATGTGCTTAAGGTGATTCCTTAAGCACGACGCTTTTATGTCTTTCGTAGCATCGTAGCATCACATATTTCTGCACCAATAGATTCGACTTCGTTTGTCACATTAGATTCGTTACATCTAGTTATCTAATAGAAACCACGACAGTTGCACTAAATTGTGCCCGCACTGCAACCGCTACGTACGGTCGCGATTGTGATTAATAGTTGTCGACTGAAGCACAACGGAAGTGTATCGGTAAATTTATGGGACGTGTAATTCGTGTAGATCTGTTATTAATAATTTATTAAACTGAAAGGGCTGGCTAATTACATTTCTGCGCGAAGATCATCGATACTTTGCGATTTACGTCAGGCGAGAGTTATCGATTGCGGATGTTCGCTAAACAACCGTGATTGACACGGATCACCGACATTGTTTCTGTTCGGCTTTGGCATGGTCCGCAGCGGCCACGGCCCTCTTCGATGACCTCTTGGCCTCCGATCTGCCGGGACCATTGATACCCTTCGAGCTGGTTGCCGGCAGCGATGTCACCTTGGGCGACTTTTTGATATCTTTCTGGTCGCTGGAGGCTTCCGTCATCTTGTCCAGTTCCGCCATTGCCTCTTGTATAGCGTTTTCCAATTGCATATTCAATTTACGACTTCTAGAAAAATAGGGGAGGAACGAGAAAATCGTACAGTTAGTATAAATGATTACCAGCGACCGATTACCGCGTACGATTCGATCCCGATCAGAACAAGAAAAATTCATGGTCTAGAAACCAAACAAATCGCGAATAATAAATTCTATTAAGCTTTAATGAATCAATTATCAGACAATAAATAACTAGACACTTATTAATAAATTATATAGTTTTTTACAAAAAAAACCGCGTAAATCAATTGCGTGTAGAAAAATATGTGTAAACTTTTCTTTCTTAAGATAATTTTTACGAATTAAATATTTTTAACACTTATATTTGCGTGATTACGTATCGTTGCGTGTTATAAAATTAGAGCTACATATTTAATAATACAGATACAAAGAAAGGGGAATGAGAAGAAAGATGGCTGAGATTGAAGTAAAACCACTTAACATAGTAATGTCCAGCACATTAAAAACTATTAATATCCTTTAGCAAGTTAACAGAAAGAACCGCAGCTATGCAACAAGCTATGCGGGATAGACTTAATTGGCTGTTGGTTTGCTAATAAATACTATACGATCACGATCACTAATAAGAACTCTTTGAAGAGATTTATTGACAAATTCATTACTGAGAAATTCTGTGAAATATGTTCATGTTTCTTATTATACTTTCATCGCATAATGCGATAAAAATGTGGATGTCTTGTATTAAATTCATGAGGATATATTTCGTATAGCATTTATGTATCAATCTTTATTTATTTCTCTTTTAAAAAGTATATTAATCGTATTTAATTACGTAAACTAAAATTTAAATCACATCACGTGCAACTTACGCAGCCCCAGAAAAAAAGCGACATTGTGCAATTCCACTTTATAACATTTAATAACGCTGAATAAAGGAATAAATTAACGTGCTTGTGTCACAGTTCTAAAATCGAATGCCGGACGTAGAAAAAAAAATTATATTAAAAATATAATATAAAGTCATACTCAAGCATCTCCCGTTCTATTTCCCCCTCGATAAATTTTTGCGTTAATATTTTTGCATTAATGCGATCTATTAAGACAACGAGATGTCTCTAAGAAGCTCTCATCTTTCGATAGTTCATCCCTGTCGGGGTGGCTGACTCACTTCCTAAACTTTTTACGTGCGCGATGATGCGCCTCGAGGCCTTCGGAGAGGGACTTGAGAGCCTTGACATCGACTTGGGTGCGACCGCCCCCGCCCCCGTACCACCGAACCCAAACCGTCATAGTACCCGGGGGGCCCAAAGACTCGACTTTCCCCGGCCAGGCCGGACTTCCTCTTGCTGCGCCCCACACTAGATCACCGACCATCAGTTTCCATTGGTTTCCATCGTCTACGTCCTTTGTCTCTGCTACTGAAGGTTCCAAAGAAGGCACGGTGTTTTTCAGACTTTTATGATCTCAGCTGATTTTCGCGAGATTAAAAAGAAGATAACATAAAGAAAGCCCATCTCCGAAAAAAAGACACTTTTGTACAGATATATTAGATAGGGAATTGTCATGGAGTCGTGTGATTTTAAAAAATGTGAAAATTGCGATTAATTAATATCAAATCTAATAATATCAATATCTCTTATATTTGAAAAATAAATTATGTTTTTCTCTTGCTGTTACAATTCCTGTTAACTTGGAAACCAACAAGAATAATCTATTTTGATGAACGTGGTATGTATTATTTATTACGCACGAAACTCATTTTTTAATTTTACATGAATCATTTTTGACACGCAAAGAATAATGTAATGTTTTAAAAACATTAGAAATTATAATATATGTATATTACAAATGCATACATTTGCACAATTATCTAAAAGTTTACCACGACCGAAACAATCGATGGAATTTTTATCGCTTGCAAATGATTCAACCCGACTGTTGAAAATATGAATGTAAATGTGCACGTCACACGACACCGCGTAATTTCCATCTCATACATCTGTATCGGTCTCGATTAAAATGTGCAACGCATAACAGAGCAAAACGTTCCGGTATGCTTATGGTGCGTATCGCAAAGGGATGTTCGAAACTGATGGATGTTCAACTACTTGTCCAGTAGTATCGCAATAATGTGCTTTTTGCTCGCATGTGTGTGCTCGTTAAAAATGATTAGTAGCTTCATTCAATGGTGGTAGGCGAGATCAGAGGCAGAATGAAATATCAGATGGTTCGAGCACATGCAATGATTTTGTGAATGTTATTCCATTTTATAATTTCCTTCTTTATATTTACTTGCGAGATCTTTTTATGTGTTTATACACGTCGTTCAAACGAATAGATATTTATAGAAACCAAATTTTTAAGTTGTGAGATTATAACCACACTATCAGAATTTATTAATTTCTTAATTTCATTAGCACAGGGATAAAAAGAGATTTATCTTTTATGGTAATTTTTCAATTTTGAATATAGTAATGGTAATTTATTCAATTTTGATCCCGTTTAAATAGTGGAACAATTTTTTGCGGTCCTGTAATCCGCCTACGTATTATTAATACCTGATTTATCTCGCATGTTTCATTATTTTAACTGTAAACGCTTTCCAATCGCTGCGGGACAATTCGAAAAAAACCTTCATCCTCGGGAATATGCACATGCTATACGCAAAACATGAGGGTGTATATGTACAAGATAACGTCGAAATAACACACGGTAGTGAGCCACACCCCTTCCGAAATGAACATATGATTCAAGCCCCTTGGCCACTCGGATGAAAATGTAATTGCGAAGGTAATGGTATTAACAAACCTGACAGCCAATTAGTAAACGCAAAAAAAGGAACCGTCGAAAATATTATTTACAAATGTCAGAATAATTATTTCTTCGTTTCCGCAAGCGACTCATTGGAGATTCGTGATGAACGAAAAGTCTCTTTTCCTTTTAGCACTGGTGTCACTTACCTGCTCTCCTCGACTTTTCGTTAACGTGATTAATAATGCAACGTTATAACGAATAAGTCGATATCATAGATTAATCAGGAGAACTCAGCTCCGACTGCTCAATTCGCACAAAAATAGTGCATTGTTTCGATTTAAAATCTTGATATGAAAAAGGAAGCGATTCTTCTCAGCCCAGTCTTGCGCTGAGTTCGTGCGCAAGATTCCGAATATTGCGAAAAAAAGCTATTATCAAAGTAATTGCGGCAAGCGTATACTTCACCATGCAATGACGTTACCAAGCATACTTGCACACAAGCAATAAAATTAATAATTGGAGCAGACAAAATGATAGCACACATGATTTTCAAAGCAGCAAGCTATGTTAAATAATGCCGATGATTCGATCATTTATGATGTACGTCTCTAAATTATAGATTCTACTGAAGGCAAAGTTGTAATTAAAGCACTCTTAACAATAACATTCATATAATAATTATTTAATGACAAAGAACAAACGAGAACCATCGTCTTTCTCTCAACCAGTGGATCAAATCAGTATGAATAAATCTACAAAACGAGATGATCGATGCTTCACATTTCTCTGTCACAAATGGCAACTAATAAAAAATATTCTACAAAGAAACTTTCTTACAAATAATTAAATAAAATGTTTAACTTTTAAAACAAGTTATTTATTTTAATAAAATAAAATAAATAACTTATTCAAGAGTCTAATGTTCTTGCCGTTAAAGTTTAAAAATAAATATTTAGTCTTTTCACAAAATATATGGAAATATTAATATCAATATATTATTCTATTAAAAATTGTGAAAGCTTGTATACTGTTCGTAAATTCATATGCTGCTTCTTTTCCCGCCGAAATCAGAAAGTTTCTTTGTAGAATATTTTTCTACTAAGCAGAAACTACTTGTATACTATTAACATCTAAGAGTACCATACAATACTGACCATCTTGGTCTTCATGCAGAGTAGAATGCATGGAATGGATGGAGTCCAGCTTTCGCTTGATTCCGCGGCCGAGGGCATGTTCCCTGCCCTCGCACCTCACCGTGCTCACCACACCTTCGGCTTGCTTCAACGTCTCTGACGTATAGATCTGTCAAATACAACTCGATCAACTCAGGCACAAGCCTACCAATCGCATGCTAATATCATTTCAGTGTATCATTCATTGCCGATGTATTATCTTTTTTCTTTTCTTTCATTTAAATTCCGTTTCATCGTCCATAAAAACTTTACAGTTTCTCCCGACCGAGCATAGGAGACAAGAGTTTTTTTGCAAAATTCTAATTTAAATACAGAAAAACAGAAAAAGAACGAAAACAGACAAATAAAATGAAAAGAAAAGAAGATTACTCGGGAGATTCGAAAGTCATAATACCTTGTTCTTTGTCTCCAATGCTTTTAATGCAGAAATCACGCGACAAATTTAATTCATTGATACATGCAAACGATAATGATACCAAAAGAGACAAACTCAAACTCTGTTTACGCATGCTTATGTTGCAAGGTAATTTTTCATCAGGAATATGTTCAGAATCATATAACTTTGATCAGAAGATACTGTTTAGCAAAAATTTATTTTTTCGTCGTTATATAAAAAGGAGTAATTTCCTGATTAATCCGATCAACACACGATTAATAATACAATTACATTATTGCAATAATGTACGATTTAAATAATAACGCTACGAATAAACCAGCGTATGCGCTCTCACGCTACAGCGCGGATGAAAAAATTATTAAATACAAACTAATTACAAACTTAATATTATCAAGTATAAACCGATCGCAACCTAATAATGCCACTGATATCGGTTTGAATTCAATTTACAAAATTAACCAATTTTATAGCCCGAAAAGAAAGGTACGACTACTCATCCGATGACGAGTCACTATCCTCAGCGTCATCGTCTTCTTGCGCATATACGAATTGATTGTAAACATACGGATTAATGTAGGCTTGCTTATTAGGTGTGTAATTAACAACAGCAATACCATTAGGGTCAGACCTATAATTATACAAATGTGGATACAGGCCGGATGGCCCGATGCCAACGAATTTTTGTGGGTAGCCAACATTCTGCGGACAATAAGAAACACCGGTATTTGGCCGTTCCAATGATTTCTCTTCGGAATTTTGTTCGATCTCATCTTGCTCCATGACATGCTGCACGATTTCAGTACCGCGGCTACTATCGACGCACGATTTATTATCGAATTTGCCGTTAATTTGCGGCAACATAGTGTAATGAGCATGATCTGGCACTAAGGCTTGCTGTCGATAAACACTCGCATTGGGGACATAGTGCTGGCCATGATAAAGGATTGGTTGATAATGACCGTGACCTATGACTGGCAACGGATTGATCTCCGAATAAGAAACGTCCGTCATTTCTTTACTGACGCTTAGTTGATCTTCCCCGGTAGAGTGGTCCATTGTGTCTGAATTAATGGAATGATTTGGTGATGATGTGTCCATATGCTCCTGTGAGTCAGCGTATGTGTTTTCTGGGTGTGTCGTATCAGCCGGCTGGTGCATGTCTATTACAGTTAGATGACGGTTGACCTGCTCTACGTGGGTACCAACCTGGATCCCAGTTGTCACCGTCGACTCTACGTAGGTCTTTCCGTGCAGACTCGGTTGATTCAACGTGATCTCCTTGGTGGCGATACCTTGCATCCTCCAATCCTCTGATGCCACCTGCGTGTCGCCCGAATCCGGTTCGCTGCTCGATACGCAATGAACCATAGGCTGAAAATAAATTACGCATGACATGGAAATTAATGAACGTGATTAATTTTTGTTTTTGAAGTAAAAATCTTACATGTTTTAAGCTGCAATAATGAAAAAATTAGAAAGATTTTATTTAATAATCTGAAATAATCTCCAATAATTAACTATTCTTCCTTCGAATTATTCTTTACCGTGGACGATGAGTGATGTCTAGTGGTGATTGGAGGCGCGGGCGAGGCTGCACCGTGTGTAGTAGTGTCCACGGCCGGACTGTTGGACCTCTGACTGTTTCCTGGACTGTGGGTGGTCGTGTCGGGAGGAGATCCTTGCCGCATCATCGCCGATTGCGCAACGTTCGTTTGGTTCCCTGCGGTTTGCGTCGATACAGAATGCCTTGCCATCAAGGGGCTGTGCTGTTCGTTTTGTTGAGCAGTTTTTTCCACGACGGTCGTGCTACTACTGGCGAGCACATATTGTTGTTGTTCGACATTCTGATCAGATGATGGTGAATTTATACCACTCTTTGGAGAGGATGACGCCGCTTTACCCTGGATCATACCAGAACTCAGGATATACGATTGATTGTGGTCGAGATTTAAAGAAGGATCGACAGTTTGTCCGCTATTAGAACTTGTGCTTTGAAAATTTGGTATCTGATTGTTTGAGACCATGGTAGTCTGCTGCTGTACAATCGTCGTATTCTGTTGAACAAAGGTTGTATTCTGTTGATTCGAAGCCGAAGAAACGGCGATATTCTGTGCGGTTGCGCAAGGCACCATAAGCGTTTGTCCATTCATCTGTATGAACTCCTGCTGACCTTGCATGTTTGGCGGTCTCACTTGCGAGGCGTTGAATGTCACCTGCTGATTCGGACTGACATTGGCCACTATAGGGCTTAGTTGATTCCCGAAGGATGTTGTACCGTTCACTAGAAACTGCCCGCTATTCGGTGAAAGAAATTGCGCTCCCGGACTGTGTTGTTGAATTATTTTTCCACCGGTCGCTTGCGGCGCCCTTATGACCATACCAGCTGGTCCGGCGGCCAATATGCTTTGACTCGGATTAAATATGCCACTGTGGCTTTGTACTGGCGTCAGGACGTTTTGGCCATTGACATTTTGTATCTGAAGCTGCATCCCGATGTTACCCGTGTCCTGCAGTAAAGTAGCTGTTCCGTCCGCAGACATTACCATACTACCCAAACCAGGTACGATAAACTGTTGGATGGTAGGGAAATTCTGAACCATTCCAGTCGCGCCGTTTAATAAGTTCACCGGTTGAAGGAGATTTATTTGTTGAGCTGGTTGAGGATTCGTGATTATTTGCTGAGCGTTAAATTGCGCGGACGTTGCGCCGGTTTGACCGTTCATCACAAGTTGCGCTGGCGCCCCGCCTTTACCAGGCACGATGGTTAATGCCTGAAGCATAGGTCCGCCTATGCTCTGAGTTTGAAAGTTTTGTTGGGCGAAATTTGACTGCGATTGCATCAACATACCAGCGTTCTGTTGGGACGAGGCGATATGTAACATCGACGCCACGGTTTGTGGATTTGCTTTTCGTTTCTTATACGCCTTTTTCTTGGTCATTGTCGATTCCGGTGACAATAACGCTGGTTGTCGATTCACCGTCATGCCTTGATTGGCATTAACCGTCCTTGACACGTCCTGATTTGCGTCAATGATAGACTGAGTGTTTTGTATAACGTTACCGGTAGCGACCGTCAAATGCGGTATTTGCACGTTTTGGCCTATACTGTCCATTGTCATTACACCAGGTTGAATCAATACCGGAGTCTGAATAGTATTCACAAGCACCGTAGGTTGCCCTATTACTTGCTGAGCAACACCCACCGCAGGAATTACTTGACTAACGGCTCCGGTCACGCTGGTAACCATCGGCGACACCGACAGCGGTGGCATAGAATTAGCGTTAGAAATAATTTTCGGTGGAGGAGGTGCCATCACGCCATTAATTGTAGATCCAGTACTCGCCATTATAAGTTGACCGCCGCTGGATACCAATATATGACCAGGTGGTAACGTCGATCCCACAGGATGTTTCAATATACCACCTGAAGTAAGAACATTGTGAACTTGAACATTAGCTTGAGGATGTTGTTGTTGTTGCGGTTGATGTTGCTGCTGTTGTTGTTGCTGCTGTTGTTGTTGCTGCTGATGTTGCGGTTGCTGCGTTTGTTGTTGCAATGACGAGTTCGTGCTTGTCTGAGGTACTTGTATACTACTAACAACGCTCTGAACCATTTCAAGTGGTGATTTAGACACACTCATCGTCGAAGATTGGCTAAGTGGAATAGAGTGAGTCGTAATTGAAGTACCCGGCACATTTGTTAACGCTGTCGGTTGTGCCTGATGCTGTGGTTTATTTGGTAGAAGACTCGGTATAGCAGGATTCGGTATCGCAGATGGTGTGTTTATGGAAACGGTGGCCGTGTTCGCTCTTCCAGCTAACACAGACGTAATCGTGTTACTGCTAACTGTATGACCGCTCGCCATTGTTGTTATCACGGATGATGTCCCGCCGAAAGTATTCATGGGTATCCTGGAGACAGCATTCACAGTGTGTGGGTGAGGTTGATAGCCATCTAGAGAATTTTGCCTGCTTATTTGCCGTTTCACTTGTGATATTAAATTATCCGACGCAGAGGAGGACGTCTGTGGTGGCGAAGTGCTAGGCGGGATACCACTGGAACTCATTGTCCCAGAACTAGGAGTTTCCGATCTTTGTTCTTGGATGCTACCGACCAAGGATTGTGACAACTGCTGTTGCGTTTGTGGAATTGGTGTTTGTGATGGCATTTGGCCCGAGACGTGTGAATGAGGCGTCGGTGGTTGCGAATAACTATGTGGCGTAGCCGGTTGCGACGAGGTGAGACTTTGTGGAGTCGCTGGTTGTGAAATTCCAGGCGTCGAGGCTGCTGGCGTATCCGAATTAGCTGGACTATTCGTGCCAATAGGAGATCCATGACTGGTGCTTACAGTACCGCCTTGTATTGGTCTGGAATCAGCTGGTGATTGATTATTTGTTTGATATCGTTCGCCAAACGTCGACGATGTTACGGGATCTTCGCGCTGATCCGTGTGCATCAGGTACTGTCGCTGCATCTGCTGCTTATATTGATCCTGAATGTAGGACTGCGTATCGGCACTGGTAACGCAGCCTTGACATGGGCTGCTTTCAGAATCAGTGCCGCTGCTTGACGTCGGTGTCATACTGCTGTGTACAACAACTGGCGAGGTCGCGTGATTTTTTACGGAAGCGAATGACGAGGTACTCGTGGGACTGGCAATAGAGGAAGGCTTTGGTTGAGGAATATAGGTGTTAGGCACATGCATGCCGTGATTAGTCTGAGACGATGCTTTCGAATTATTGTTTAACATGCCCACTTGAGAACTGCTGACACCGGTCTGTCTTGATATCGTGCTGTTTAGTAGCGCCGTTTGCTGAGCGAGGTATCCGCTGGGATCCTCTAGGAACGAAGGACCGCTGCTATTAAAAGTTGAACCTATCTGACTGTTATTTTGTTGATTGTTCTCGTTGAATTCATCTACTGGACTCGGTGTCGAATGTTCCAACCCATTGTTCGTTCTGGACAACTCCGTGATTCCATGCTGCCGCTGTTTCTTCACTATTATTTTATTCGATTTCGCCTTTTTCCGTGCTGCCTCGTCCGTCCAATTGGAAGGCTGTGGAATGTGATGATGAAGCGGTGGTACACGGTCAAACGAATTGCAGGTAATGTTCTGTACTGTGACGACGGACGGTTGATGAGATGCAACTGCAGCGCGATTTTGCTGCCACGGCGGTGTTCTGTTATTGAAATGCATATTGCCGGGCTGCCCGTTTGGTCCCATACCAGACTGCTGTACTTCGACGGCATGACTGGCGTTCGGGCTTCGTCCCGTGTGATTAGACAAAAACTGCTGTTGATGTCCCACCTTGGCATCCGTATTCGTTCCTTTTGTAGGATCGAAATTTCTTGCCGGATATTGTACTTGATTCTGAGCGTACATCCGTTGAACATTTTCATGAGGATTATTTGATACACCGCCATTTTGAACTACATGATGTCGTTGCATCGAATGGTTGTGTAATAAAAGCTGTTGCTGCTGCTGCTGTTGTTGTTGCTGCTGCTGCTGCTGTTGTAACTGTTTCGTATTTAGATCTTCGTCAACTGATGGTGCTCGGTTATGTCTATTCTGAATATCAATAGCATTCATATTAGTCATGACGGCGGAACCAGTTTGCTGCTGCATAAGGTCTACAGAGTGATGGTTTAATTGTTGGTTCGAATATTGCGGTTGGACGCACACTTGTGACATTTGTTGTTGATGCTGTTGTTGTTGCTGTTGCTGCTGTAACTGTTGCTGAATTTGCATCTGGAAGTGATCCGTCGACTGAGATTGCACAACGTGCTGATTCTGTTGCGATTGCATCTGGTGTTGATGAATTTGATGCAATTGCGGGTGGAGGGCGGTTTGATTCGATACTTGCGATGGCTGTATATGATGCACATAATTCTCAACAGAATGCTGAGTATTGTAATTTGCCGACTGTTGTTGATCCACTTCCTGAGCTAAATGCTGCTGTTGTTGCTGCATATTGTGTTTTTGGATTTGTTGTAAATGCATTTGTTGTTGTTGCTGCTGTTGCTGTTGTTGCATTACATGTAACGACTGCTGATTTAGTTGATTGATATAATGAGGAGTTTGCTGTTGTGCTAATTGATTTACTACAGTATTTTGATGTTGTTGTTGTTGTTCCTGTTGTTGTTGTAAAATTTGCATGTGTTGGAGCTGCTGCTGATGCGGTAATAACTGCTGTGACTGTTGCTGTTGTTGCGATATATGCTGTTGAATGAGCTGCTGTTGTTGCTGCTGCTGTTGCTGTTGTAGAATAAGCTGTTGATGTTGCTGTTGTAAAAGTTGCTGTTGCTGTTGAGTCATATTGTTGAAATTTGTACCCTGCTGATTCATAATCAACGGGTTGCTCATTAGCATGCCTGACATATTATGTTGATTTAGCCTCTGCTGAGGATTTCTTGCACAATTGCTCACGTCATGATTCTGGGAAGGCGAATTTAAAGACTGATGACAGATTTGTTGTCCATTCTGTTGGACTTGCAGATTCGGGATCGCGATTGGCCATACCTAAAAATCAAACAATAAATAAAAATAAGTAATGTATTGATTTGCAAGATTTAGTCATTCGTATTGCATAACTGATTCTTTATTAAAAAGCAAGTAAAATATAAATTTTTATAGTTGAATTGTTTCCATGACATTACATAATAAGAATATTATATGTTGTTCAATATTGTGTGAAACATTCAGCAAAAAAAAAAAGAAACAACTCTCTCGGTTCAAGAAGGAAACCGACATTCAATTATAGCTACGACTCAATTACCTGCGATCCATTAGGCACCGGTGAACCTTGAACTCCAGATGCCGCAACCGCAGCAATAGCTCTCTCCCGTTGTGCCAGAAGTTGCGAAACTGAGACGCCGGAATAAATGCCGCCTATGCCTCCTAGTTTCCTCTTCTTCTTCTTGCTGAGGCCATCTGCGCACGCCAATAAAGTATCTTTTAATAAACCGGAATCCAATTACCTTCGATTCGCCGGCATCTATTTGAAATTGAATCGACAAAGGCTTTTCCCGTCCGGAGCGCAATTGTGAAAGACGATAAGTCCTCGGCGCTGTAGAAATTAAAATACGACTTATTCGCCCTAATCCCGCACCGCCGGCTTTCTCGCTTATTATTCAGACGACGTTCCAAGCTTCTTAATGAAGCAAGTGTTCCATTTGAAATCCTGCCGCAAGGTTAAATCGTATTTAGCCCGACATTTCCGTGCTTTAATTCTCCCGTGCTTTTTGAAACGTCGGCCTTTCCCTTCTCATTATCATTCCGGAAAATATCTTTCGCGAAATGAAAATATTGTCGGTAACAGATCAAGAAACGTGATAGAATGCTAAATCAGACATTGTAATTAACTATTAAATAATTAAAGCAGTATAACTAAATATTAAAAAATATATATATATAAAATATTAATTTATGCATAGCTTTAAAATTGCTTAAAAAGTGCTTTAAAAATACAATGTAAATTAATAAAAAAGAAATTGTAATAACAGAAAACGATATTATCAATATATTAATAATCTAAATATAAATCATATATTTTTATCTCGAAAAGTTTTAGAAATTACACACTAAACTTTTACAAGATATCAGAATAAAAATTTAACGAATATTAAATTACGCAATTAACAAAGTTAAATACAGAAGCAAAAGATCGTATAATATTAGAGTTATTGTACATTGATAAATATTACACGCTAATAAAATAAAATGCATAAATTCAATGTCGAAAAAATTTCAAATTTCTAAAAGATTTTTAAAACAAAACTCAATTTATAATGCTTTTGAAACTTTATCATCCGCACATTCAAGAACCGCCGCAGGGGCCATCGACACTTCCGAATTACCGTGATTTACGAGATATGTTAGAAAGCAGGAGGGATAAGGTATTCAACGGGGCGATAGGCTAAGGGGATCTTTTATCTGCAAGCCTACAGAGGATAATTATTCTCCGGGCGCGCCGATTGACGCGGGGAAGAAGAGCTGGATAATTCTCGACGAAAAGGGAGAAGCATGAAGACAACGACAAGCAAAAGCAAAAGAGAGTGTGGGGGAGATAGTAATGAATCTACGATGGCAGTAAGGCAACTTGTCCGTCCTGACGACGGCAGTTTAACCCGATTTCCAAGAGGGGGAGCGGTAGATTTGCGTAAAATCTTTGGATCCATTTTGTGGCTTCCGGGGTTTTCGCGCGAACGCGTAAAGTCTTCCCGTCTACTTGGAATGCCTGCAGTCAATGGCTCGAGCAATAAACGTTCTCGTCGTTAAATCCCGGTGAAAGAGGGCGACGTAGTAATTGGAAGATGTAGTTCGTCGTTTGCGGCTGTTTCCAAACGCCACCTTACTCACTTAAGTACGTTGGGACGTTCGTTGCTGACTTGCTTGTAACAAACGACCAATTTTATGGAACGCAAATTTATTTAAACTCAATTTATATACAGTCTATCTGTTTTCTCATTGTCCCAATAAAAAAATATATTTCTTTATTGGAAAACTTTTGGTTCTTGCAACTGAGAGAGATGACATTATGCTCAATTTATTATTATCACTCACAGCAGAAGAAAAGATTTAAACGTAGTACAAGTAAATTTTAAGAATCTCAGCATTGTCGAAGCATTTTTGAAATGTACTGCGAATAAATGCATGCTGACAACGGTAGAACTCTAAATTTTTCGGAATTCTCACTTAGTACCGTTCTAGCTAGAATCAAACGCACCTGTGAAGGTGACATTCGTAAGATCGCGGGATAGATCCACACTCTATCGGTCTCACTGACGCAGCATCATCGAGAACGAACGTTGATGGCATCGTCGGCGCTGTAACTATGTCTACAACGGTAGACGAGCGTCGTGAGTCTACGTTCCCGAGCTCCACAGCTCCAGTCTCGCGAAATGACTCTCTTCAGTGAGAGCATAAAAATCCGTCGGGATCACGCCGTTATGTTACGCCAAGGCGTTGATGCGAACTGAGCGGAACGGGGTCGAAATGCGCTTGCGCGACCAACCAACGGAAGTGGGTGCAAGGGTGGCCCGAGGGAGAAACAGAGAGAAGAATAAGAACCCACCGCTGAGGCAACGAACGTCACTCTCGGGGCAGGCGCAAGAATCACAACCGGACGCAGTCGTTGGACCGCAAAGCTGCCTCCGCTCTGCCTCCCTTCTCATCCCCCTATCCCTCTCGCTTGCGCGCGACCATGGCTCGCTCTCCTCTCGTACGAAATTAACCCTTATCAACTCCGTGTCTACCATCCTACTGTCCACCCCCAGTAACCCCACTAAAGGTATAGCCTGGCTTCTTTCACTCTTCTTCCTCTGGTATCCACCACCATCGCTACTTCCACCATCAGCCGCACCCGGTCGCGGTAACATTCTCGTTCTCATCATCGTCGTCGTCGTCGTCGTCGTTGTCGTCATCGTCGTCACAGGCAGCGAAGGGAAGAGAAGGAATTCTTTCCTCTTCCCGAGACTTTATTGATCGTCGCCGCGATAAGAAGATACGAACCGGCCGATTGGTCTGAGATGGCAGCGTCGGATAGCCGCAATGAGTAAAGCCGACAGGAAATGCCCCGAGATTTATTCCTTCTTAATGCAATCGGAACTAATTCGAATTAATCCTTCCCACGCTAATAAAACTCGTACAAGGTCTCTTTTCCCCCTTCATTTCCCCATTTAATTTACATAACATCTTAAATTTGTATATTTCTCATTAACCGAGATTTGCTTTTTCATCTTGTGTGGGACGAACAGTGTTTACTCCGTTTCATCCCTACACTTTCTTAACAGAAGATTATTTTCTCGCAGGAACAGCCTACGTAAACAGACGTCTTCAGAAAAGAATGCGGGCCCAATAGACCCGTCAGGCGGGTGGTGTTAATCTGTTTACACGACGCGATCTGTTGCCCTCGGTAGGCAACGAAAACAAACAAGCTCGCGTGCAGCGAAATCCGCCGAAGGAATTTTTTAAAGTTTGCCACCTGCAACGAAAACCCAATAGAAGAGTGGCTGTCGCGCGAGGGGGAGCGAAGAGTGAATTGGAGTTCGTCGCCCGTAAAATCGCTTCTCGGTGCTCTCGGGATGTCGTCGTAACTGCCGCGCACTACGTCGACGTCGAGGACAAAAGTGATCGATCGAGCTCCGAGGGAAACTGTTTACAGGGAAAATTGTTTAGGGCGACAAAAGATCGTGTAAACCGCGCCCTAGATTTGGACTGTGCGCCACGACCGATGCAACAATCGCATGACGCGTGATGATTCTCGTTTACATTTCCAATCCGGGTAATGAAGTTGTACTTGATTATCCAAATTAAGTCTTGAACAACTATTTTAGAGCGATTTTCCCTCACAATATGCAGAATAAAAAAGTTCCGTTTAATGTTTTGCTTATCGAAATCAGAAAGAGAGTTTATAAAATAATATTAAGCATTTTATATCGTCGTAAACGACTTCAAATTCTATCTAAAATTACAGTGCACAAATAAGCAGGAGTTGGTACTTTGTATTATCTGGAAGAAGCTAATAAAGCAACTAGCGTGTTGTAGTAAACTTTAATGTCAGCAAATTGCTTCGAATAATTACGACTTCCACTTCGCTCTTGTGAACGATAAAACTGAAACAGACGTTCAATCATTTCTACTCTCAACGTGATATATAATCCGCCGTTCGTAAACGAAGACCCTCCCTCTTAAGCCGGCGTAGTCAAACTGAAAATCAGAAAAAGGGGGAATTAAATCGGCTCCCACCGGGGAATGAGCGCGTTATGAAAACTTGGAGCTCGACATTCGACGATAAAGATTCATTCGAGCCTCTCCACTTATTCCCTTTGCCGGTTCTCTTCTCCCCTGTCGCAGAACGTGCGTGTGCGTGCGTGTGTATATTTGCGCAGAGCGTGAGCCCGAATGCAAGCAACCCCCGACGGCGCGGCGAGCCGAAGAGAAGAGAAAGTCGGGGAAAAAGCCGACCCTGCCATCCAGAGCGTGTCGTTTTACATCACCGGAGAATTGGAATCGAAGCGGCGCGAGCGCGCGCGTCGATGTTAAAACGACCCCCTATAAAGTCCCATAAAAACAGGGCGACCGACGTATACGTATTATCTTGCCTCGCACACCGGCCGTAAACTCGAGTTAAACTTCAGCCCCAGATTTCCAGATGCAAGCGCGAAACTACCGTCCTCGCCCACCCCTGCGACGCTGCGCACGAGCACGTCCATATGCAATAGAACGCATCGCGCTAATCTATCATATATGCGAACGAATCGACCCATTTTTACTATCGGAAATGTTTGTTATCATTAACGTATGGGTCTTTATTTCAGATAGCTGTTGGATTTTTTTTTAAGATCAATGTTGTCCTTTATTTTAACAACATTATGGGAAATTCTTTTCTAATTATAGTATGTCTAATGTTGTACTAACGAACGAATTTTTACGGCAACTGACAAGTTCAATTTCGTGTAAGGATGGCATTAATTGTCTGGCGCTACCAGAAAGAGCTCTACTGTGGTCTGCTGAGATCTTCTTTCATCAATCTTCGGTCCAGTTTAATTAATAATTAAATCAGCCTTCATACAACTTTCAACGTGACAGCTGAACAATTTGTCTCAGAAGAGGGCAACTCTTGACAATCACAAATTGAGTTAGAACCGTGTAAAAACAAAACCCTAACATTTTCAAGGTTTACCTTTTATTTTCTCTAAAAAAATATTATATCACATGAGCACTATACTGATCACAAATGAAAATTTACGACGTTAAGTCTTTGACTTTATAAATTAATATTTTTTTTTATAACGCATTTATGGTCTAAATATATCATTGCCGCGTTGTATTCGAGTAATCTGACGTCGAAGCGTTTCCAGCCCCGCTGCGAATAATATTAAAACGCGCAGTTACGAGGCGCGCAGGGTGAAAGTTTAATAACCGTTGGTCGCCGACACGGCCGTGCTCGGCTTTCAATCTACAAGCGGATTATAATTTCTAGCCGACGCAATTTGGAATACAGGTAGAGGTACGCCGGGAACGCGTCCGTCGCGTCCTGCAACAGCCGCTTAATTAACGGCGCGGAAAGTAAGGGAAAAAGGAAGGGAGGGGAGGTGGAGGGTGGGAAAAGAAGTAACGGCGGGATGGGATACGTCGGTTATGGGATTTGGTAATGAAATTCGGTGGAGAGTTTGGCGGCTACGGTGATACATCATTCCGCCCTGCCTGCACACCGTTTTCGCCCTTCGTCGCGCTTCTCTCGAGGTTTAATGCCAACTTGGTGAACGAAGAAAGGATGATTCTGAAGCGGGAGAAGGTGGAAGCGAGGAAAGTGTAGGAGAAGACGGGGGAGAGTGAGTGAACCGACTTCGCTAATGCCGCAATTTCGTCGTCCTTCTTCCACCGTCGACTTTTTTCCCTAATGATCACGGCTCACTTGACGGGGTGGAAAAACTTTTGGTCTTCCTCCAATAAAAGTTGGCACGTGTTCCTGCGCGACGGTGAATAAACGGTCTCGGCGATTATGGCGCCGGTTCGACGTCCGACTTGACAGAAAACTTTGTTAATACGCCGGATCGATAAGGAAAGTTTCCCCAACACGTGCACACGAGGGTATATGAGAACGAAAGAGAGAGAGAGACGATATAATTTGATCTGTTGTCGAGATTATGAAGACGTATGTTGAGGGGTAGAAGAATTTTGATTTTGATCGATCGCAAGATCAATTGCCTAACGCGAAAGAAAATTCAGAAGTTTGACGCAAATACTTGTTCTATAAAACGTGTAATCATTTTAAGCTAAAAGTGTACGGAAAGAATAATTTTATTGAAATACAGACCTGAAAATAATTATATTGAACTATTTAAAAAATTGTATCGGATATTTTACGTGGTTGCTACACTGAGAGAAATCGTTTGGTAGAATAGTGATCAAATGAATTTTATAGTTACTGCTACCAAAAACTTAATTACATTTAACAAAACTTTTTGTAATTTATTGTATGAAAATAATTATTTGGTTAAGGCTACAAATTGTTTGGTCAAACAGCTACATATTTTGTAACTATCACTATAAAATTCATTTGATCACTATTCAACCAAACTTTGATTGATTTTACCAAACATTTCTCTCAGTTTAGAATATCAAAACTGTTCCCAGCAACATTATCTCGAGCGTCCTACATAATTATTTTGATGGCCCAGCATAAAATTATTTTCTGATCTGTATCTAGCTAAATTTTTCAATGCTGCAGTAAAATTGTCCTTTCTGTGTCATTGTCAAATATTAATATTATTAATTCCCATATTTGGATTTTGTTATATTTCTACATTTCTACTTTTGTTAAAACCTTCAACTCATGTTAAACTCGTATGCTACAAAACACAGCAGCACTTTCACTCCCATTACACTCCTACTATATGTTTTTCGTTATTGTGTTTACCGGTAGCGAGTTCTTTCGATCTGGACTATAATCCGGTCATTCTGGTAGCATTCGCGTCCTTACCTTTTCTGGCTTTATCCGGCGACGTGGGCGAGTCGGCGTTCGCATGAATCGAGGCCGTTGTCGGGCCAGAAGATAAAGTCGACGACGAGACCGCCGGCGTACAGGACGCAACAGGACTGGCGGCCGCGGCCGGCAGCAGAAGTTTCCTCTTATGGTTGCAGAGCTTGGTCATCTCCCGCGTCTTGCCCTGATCCGGGCTCCAAGGTCGCGTCGCAACCTGAAACAAGAACGTGCACGCCGCTTGTTATTCGCCTGATCGTATCGCAGCCGGTGTGATGAAGCTAACGAGCTAACTTTGAATCATTTCGAACGCATGACGAAAGTCTCGTCGAGAGAATCTCTCTCAATGTATTGATATTCTCTCGAGGCTTAGAAAAACATCGGCCTAGGGTTTCCTAAACTTATGCAGATCACGACCCATTTTATAAAATGGTAAACATCCGTAACTCAGCTTCAGGAGATATAAAAAAAATGGAGGAAGGAGAGAGAGTAAATTGATTATTTATACCACTTTACTCCTCTTACTTTATAATTTTTTTATTAAATATAATTTTTTTTTATTTCTCAAAATATGAGATATGAAAGTTTGAAGAATGCACTTATTTTCTATTTATATTAATAATATCTTTGACATCGCATCGAAGCAAATCATTTTCATGTACAAGGAGTTTAATAATTGTAGTACAGACCTATAATTCCCAAAGTGTGAATTACAAACCGAAATCAAATTCGATTCCAAAGTCAGAATTACAAGCTGAAATCAAATTTGATCCCAAAGTGTGAATTACAAGTCGAAATCAAATGATTTCGGCTTGTAATTCACACTTTGGGAATCATAGGCCTGTACTACAATTAGACCTAAGATCTTATCTTGCGAGAATTGTCGAAAAATAGCGACAAAAACTTCGCTGAGAGAGTACTTTCATCGGTCAACTATTTCATCGAGTCTGATCGACCTATGTGTGGAACATTTACGATTTGGTTAATGCACAAAATAAAGATGATTTCCTTTGTCTACGTCCGATTTCGTCGAATGGGATCGCCATAATTGGCGAATATCGATGCGTGGAGCGGTCATGCGAGGCGAGAAGAGGAGAGGCGAGAGAAAGAAAGGGAGACTAAGGGAGTCGGTGGCCCCAGACTGACGATGCTCATGAATCTCATGATCGATGCGCGACGCTGCGAGCGGAGTTAAAACGCGTCCGAGTTGGAAGGCCGCAGGCCGATGCCCGTAATGGCCGTGCGCGGGCTTCGTCGTGTTACTTGTCAGCTCGGGAGACGTTCCGCAGCAATTTACGGCCGCAAACACGATGCCATTACCAGCGTGTCGTAAATAAGATGATACCGCTTGATATACAAGAAGTATCCGTAAAGCGCACCGCGCGAAATGTTAATCGTCGTGGCGTTTTTCCGACCGTCGTCGCAATGCTCGTCGATCTCGTGGCGATCGGTAGCATAATTGCTAATGACAACGAAAAAGCGGCATCACGTTAATTCTAGATACTTAAAGCTATTTTTAAATTAAAGATTGATCCTTAAGATACTATGTGAAAAACGAGTCCTTCTTGGTATCTCATCATGACTCTCCCGATTCCAGCTTTTCCATCTATTTAAAATGATTTAAAAATTCATGAACATCCTTTAAAGTAATTATAAAGTAATAAATAAAATAATATATTAATAATGTATTAATACATCACATTACATTTATTTATGTATTAATTACATGTAATTTAATTACACAACTAATTAAAGATAGCCTTCTTCGGTCCATGGTACCTTAAGAGTTAAACTAAATTAAATCAAATGGAATTACAGAATCGATTAATGTAAGTCACGGATAGGACAAGTTGAATACATATTTTACGGCAGAGACTCGATAACATTCGATGTTACGTGCAGCGGTTTAAGCGATTACAGATGCGGCTCGCCGAATCTTGCGGAAAGGAGACGCACGCGAATTCGTCGCGTGAAAAGGTATCCGGCGGGTTAATTAAGAACGATCCAAATACGGCGCGGGATTATACGTGCGACGAGATGCAGTCGGCCTTGCATCGTCGTGGAATTAGACGAGTCGCCGCCGCGCCGATGTAATGACGTACGCACACCGCCGGTTAACTCAATCAGAACGTGTTTTCTCCGACTGGTCTATTATTCATTCCCCTTCTGGCGAGGGGCTCATCAGCGATGATCACTTTACCGGCTAATCACGCCCACTCGCCCACCGCGTTACCGAAGATAGAAACGGGAAAGTCTGCGTCGTGACCCACCTCGGGAATATTGCGGATCAAAGATACCGTCGCGACAAACATACGCCCGGATGAACGAAGGATTTATAATTCACGAATTGATTGCGGCTACCGCCGGATCGATGGAATTTTTTTCATCGAAAAGATACAGAGATAGTGACCATGGACATATTTCGGATTTTTCTTTAGGGGGATTTAATTAATTGTTATCACATAAAGAGCAACTTTTTACGTTAATAACTTTTCTTCTTTTTGTGGAGTTTAGAACTTATACCTCCTCGTTCTTAATTTAGAATGGGAAAAATATTAGGTTTTTTAATCACGATTTTTTTTCAAAATACAATTATTAAAAACAAAATGAGTAGTTATTTAATACTGTTATTATTATTGTTATTACATGCAAAATATTTATGATCATTTTTCTAGGAAAAAGAATTTTTTAAAATTCAGTAAAAATATAAAAAAAAGCCTTCTCTGTAGGAAACAAATATTATTAAAAATTTAATGTTCAACTAAAGTTAAATAAAAATAAACGAAGTGATGAATAAGGCAAAGAAGATTACTCAATAAAATATACAAAATTGAAGAATTATGTGACAATGTTTTACCAAATCAATTTAATACATCTTCAAGATTTTATGACGACAAAAAATTTAATCAGAATCAAAGTCGTTTTTTTTTTATAATTACAGATGGAAAAAAAATCAAGGAGGTTACAACCCCTTCCTCTCCCCCTGGATATGCCTACGATAGCGTTCATTCGGAAAATGAAGGACCCTATGAAGGTATCTATGTAAAATTTCGTCCTTTGAGGACGAAAAAGATTACAGATCATAACTAAGATATAAAAAGTCACCGAACAACAGTGTACCGCAAATGTACATTCGCGATACGAATAAAACCGCTCGAAAATTAAGTTTCTTCTGCGCTCGACAGTCCTCCGCATTCTTTGCAAAACGAAACCGCTACAGAATACATGAATATCGCGCGCGAAAACTCGATCTGTCTCTTTTTTTTCTCTCTCTTTTTATTCGCGCACACTCGGTGCCATTGCCTTCGAGCGTGCTGTTGCGATTACGTCGTACGATTGTGTGTACGTGCGCGAGGCATGTACGCAAGGTGTTTGCATCATTACCTAAATAATCCTCGTCACCGAGAGATCGCACGGGCTGCATGCACGCACCGTCGGCCGCCCGCCGCCGTCGCTTTCCACGGCATTATTTCCCGTCATGGCACACACGCCGCCCGTTGCACGCGAGGTAATCACGAGCGGCGACCGGCGGCGGAAACCGCGATTTAATCCTTTTTCTCGGACACAAAATGAGACGCCGTACTGCGACAGAAACGACTTTAATACGATAGCTTTTACCCGTTCCCTTGTGCCCGGATGAACGTGGCGGGAGAGTATCTCCCTTTCTTCCTCCCTCTTGATTAGACGATCTTGAAAGGGAAAATAAACCGTGCGCTCTGCGCTGGCTGTAATTACCACGCCAAACGAGCCAGCTAGTACACGCAGTGTGTTCCACCGGTTTTACATAAAATTATTTTATATAATAGGTTACTGTACCGCATATAATCGGACAGACTATATTACATCGGGAGAGAATGAAATTAATACTGCAAACTCTCTTGGAAATGTCCAGAAACAGATACGTCCGTGATAAACGGTTTTCTTTTTCCTTTTTTTATTTTCTTTACATTGCCAGCACGCGGAAAATAAAGTGCAGCGAGTTATTGTGAAATACAGTATGACTCTCATTTCTCACATATATATAGCAATGATTCTAATTACAAGAACCGTCTGCGATGAAATTTAATGGTAATGGAAAAGAGAAACCAGTTAGAGACGTAATAAACCTGTCATACAGTCCAGTCGAAGGCACAATATTATATTTAAATCTCCTTATTTGCCAATACCAAGATGTTCGCAAATAACGCGCGTTAATTACTCGCGTAAAAACGAGCCGAGGGTGGGAGGGA
>QKQZ01011879.1:0-23548 GCA_003595255.1 Solenopsis fugax | reverse complement strand
AAAAAAAAACGGCGGAAGCAAAGGTGTACACCTAATATATTCTCAATAACAATACTTTGAGAGATTGTCGAACTTTGAAAGCTTCCACTAGCAATTTTATTAGCTTCTTTAAATTGATCGTGTGACGTATTACATGTAGATGGTTTCACGATTTCCTGAAAAATAAATAATTTAAGATCAACACTATGCACTTAAAAGTGTTCCGTTGTTTTTTTACAAAATATAAACATACACTTAAGAGTTTGTATAGTGTTGGACATTAATCGGTTAATTTATATGTTAACTAACATAATCGATTCAAAATTTAAAATATAATCATGATTAACCAATTAATGAAATTAACCCTTCATAGTCACATTGAAAATGTTCAAAACTTTCCTGGCTTAGAAAGGACACGCTATTTATTAGAGATTTGAAGCTTTGATTATCAATAGAGACTCTGCTGAAAATGTCCGATTAAAATTACTAGAAAGCTCTATATATTCTAGTAAGGCCCTGCGCATAATAAAGGAATATTAGATATTAGAAATAGGAATTAAAATTTTAGAATCAGTTTTCAGCAATGAATATTAAATGTAACGCACAATAGATACGAATAAAACGTAAGACATAAATGTGTCGTACAAAATACAACATAGGGTAAAGTCGGTATTTACGCCACGCTGGGATGTACGCTGTAGAAGTAAAAAAAATAGGAGGAATAAGGATAGTAGGACAACCACTCTGTTACGTGCCTTCATGCTATATTAGTATTGTGTTGTAATTTCAGTTCTTTATTGTTAATATTAACGAAAATATCATGAGTTGAATTATTGGTTTTTTTTATGTAGAAGTAGCGCAATCGTGTATTACGATCTACGTAAAATGATTATTGTAAGAAATGTAAAAGGCATAATGATTATTTCATGATATGTAAATGTAGAGCGATAGTAAAGAATGGAATACAAGCAAGAGTACATGTGCATCTCTTGTACTCTTTATTTAGTTTGATATCTTGTATATCCCACCTGTTTAGGATATACGGCATTTTCAGCGAGCGGGATTTATGTCGTAATACAGACGCTGCGTGATTGGAAAGCAACACTTGCCCCTATGTTGAGAACATAATGTGCACATATCTGCACTCTGTTGATGTCTGTGCATATTAATTTCAATATTGCATTATTATTACTGTATATATATATTTACTGTTCTTATTCCCTAATAAACTTTGTAAACACATTTTGTAAGTCATTATGTTATTTTATATCATATTTGTAAATGTTATTTATAAATTATCGATGCGCCGTATATCTTACACATGAGTAGTAAATCCCACCACTTTTTTTATACGACAAAAATGCAAGGGTTTTTTTAAGTTTCTTTTTCAAGTATAAGAAAAGAAATATTTCAGATTAAAAAAATTTTTTCATAATAGTAAACAGTATGCAATTTTCATTGGTATAATTCATTTTCCTTAAATATAGTAAATAATACTTGATAAATTAAGTTTTCGATGGCTGCGGCGTATATACCGACTTTACCCTAATTTATTATTTATCTATAGTGTTCATTGAGGAAACATTCTAAAATTTTAATTCCTATTCTTAATATCTAATATTCTTCTATTGTGCACAAAGTGTAAGTTTGAATTATATTTTTGAACCTGTACATTTTCAACTAAACTAATTATTTTCAAATTGGTTATATTGTATTATATCGGTTGTACTATATGTTTTACTGAAAAATTCAGATTCACAATTCAACTAGAAAATTCAAAAACACAATTTAATTGAATTCTATAGTCATCTATAGAGTCAATCATTGCATTATACAACCGATTTAAAAGTTATTATGTTTTACTGGAAAATGCAGGTTCGAAAACACAATTCAATTTTGCTAAATCGAATAGAGCTTATTTCTAATAATTTTAATCGGACATTTTCAGCAAGGAACGTTTGGCTTTTGAATAGACGAACCATTAGTGCGTCTAGTTCACATGAAAAGTTTATTTTTCTTACGATATAAGTTGAATGGGTGACCGCTTTTGAGAAAAAACCGGGATACATGTTAGTTATTATAGTATCATTCAAAAATTTGTAGAAGAAACGCACTGAAAAACTACAAAAATTAAGAAAATTCTAGCATTTTTATTGTACATTACTGTAGAATTTTTTGAAATTGATATAGAATTTCATAGATTTTGGTAATATTTTTTGTAAGTATTTCATAATATATTTTTCTTTTTTTTTAGAATTTTGTAAAAGTTTTCCGCCAAAGTATTTATATAGATAAATATTTATACATGTATATAAAGTATTCAATATCATGTATGACATACATATATTATGATTACACTTTATAATATATTTACGATATCTCACGGAGTTACTTGAGTCCGCAGGATCTCATACATAGTGACACTTATGCATCCTTTGGATATCCGATGGATAACTGAGACCATCCAAGGATATTTCATGGATATTGTGATATCACAAAATGACATCCGTTGGATATCTCTGGGATAAAGTGTGCTGTATGGATTGTATATGATTGTTTCTTTTTATCTTGGTGTAGAATAACCAAGTCTGAGATTTACTCAAAGCAATAGCAAGTTTGTGTGAAAGAACTTATAAATATTCAATTATAATAAAAAACACATTATCCTTTATCGAATGTACTATAAGTTTCTTATTCCTTCAATGTTATGAGCTTTCTAGAATGAATTGTAATATAGTAATAGATCAGAAGTTATGGCTCCTGCACACTGGGCGCGAGTTATAAGTCAATCAGTAGTGTGTCATAAGACAGTAATAAGTCAGTAATCATTGACTGAAGATGGCCAAATTTCATTTCTTATGATTTAAAACTTAGATTACTTAGATTATGATTGTCCAATCAAAAAGCAATATGTTTGCCATTTTTATCGAGAGAATTGATCAGAATAAGCTGAACATCTAATATGACTGGAAAGTATAATAAATTAAAATAACAAATACGACAATATTGGTCGAAAGCAGTTCTTAGTGCTCAATAATTTTTTCTAGGTGAATTTATAAACATTTACAAGATTTCTTCAAACTGCGCACCGCAAATTTGCCGGACTTAAAATACAGCTTATAAGAACGCCGAATGTAATATCACCAAATTAAATTGCTAATCAATTTAATTATTTTTTTATGCTTGCACGCATTCTACTATCCTCCCTAAACCCGAAAAATTGTAAAGAAATTATTATATATCACATTCGGTGATATTGCATGGCGCGCAATTTGGGGGAATCTTGTAAATGTTTATAAATTCACCTAGAAAAAATTATTGAGCACTAAGAACTGCTTCGATGTTGCCGTATTCGTTATTTTAATTTAATGAAATGTTATTTCACAACAAAACTTTGCATAGGGGCCTGTATTAATCTTTACTAAGTTTTCATTTTTGGTACATGATAGACTCACCAATTTAGTAAGATGAAAGATTTCAACATTATCATATTTTAAATATACAATTAAGTATATTTTATATAATTAAAACAGAATATAATTTTAATTTTGTACTTTCTAGTATGGCACATGTACAGCGCATGCTCATGTCGCTGCATTTAGTCGATGACAGATTTTCTAACTTGTATAATCAACTTCAACAATTAATTATCTCGGTTCGCGGGGCAGAGCGCCAGTTTTTTCTGCCAGATTCGTTTGTTTCGTGCAAAAACGCGTCGAATGAGACCTAATAGTGCTTTCGAATGCAGTGAGTTTTAACCCAACCCGAATCGGGTTAATGATATCACATGATCTATTTTAAGTTCTGATTGGATGATTCTAGCATATAGCAAAAGCGCTAGAATTTTGTCAAAATTAGAGGTGATGGGGATATTCTGTGGATAATTATCAAATATTTATTTAAATTAAGCAAATATAAATTTTAGTAAATATTTACTAAAATTAAATATTTACTTAATTTTAGTAAATATTTACTAAAATTAAGTAAATATTTTCTGTGTACCTAAGATTAAATAATGTAATTAAAACTCATTTTTTAATGAAGCTATTCTTAACATACAAGTGGACCGGTATGCAAGGATTATGTATAATAACATATAGAATGTTATAGAGAAGCAAAAACTTTTTCTCTTTTGAAATTTTATTGTATAATAGTCGCAATTATTACACGTATATATCACTATATATTTTGTACAATATTCATGTCAAAGTTATTTTGCCCAGGATACACGTTCTAATTATCACAAATGCATTTTACTGCAGATATCCGACAAAAATCCAGACATTCGAAAGTTCGTATTAAATGTAAAAATGTTCTTGCCGTAAATATGCATTCGTGATATAAAAGTAAAATAAACAATTATCATAAAAATAAACATCCAAAAATATATATAGCTTGTGTGTGTATGTATAGATACATATATATAATCGTGTACTAATAGAACAGAACTTTGGACATAGAAGAAACTTAATTACGAGAAAATTTATATTACGAAAAAATTACAACACATAAAATTTTTGGTCTCATTTTACCCATACCCATTCTCATTTTGAACACAAAATATATTGTAATTCGGCTTCATTAACGCAAAAAAATAGCATACATCGAAAGAGCGATTGTTACACTTAGTAGAGCTCTATTTTCCCTAGACAATTATCATGTGTATATAAAGCGCGTTTCCAATAAACACCGACTAACAGTAACATAACATTGATGTTATAATTTCACGTTCGACAATGTAACTATTACGACAATGTACCTGTGTTACATTACACTTATATGGTTAAGTTAGAAATTGTAACATTGATGTTATGTTATTATTAGTTAATGTTTGGGATTTTTCTACAACTTACCACGTATTGATTTCTATACATTCGCAAAATAAAGCGAAATAAGATACTGTAATATTGTTTCATTCTAAAATTACTTCGAATTAACTTCAAAAAAATAAGTATTACGATATTACCTTACAAACATAGAATTATCTTCGAAATATGAATGCATCTTTTGTATCTATTATGTAAGATATAATTTCGCTAAGCTCAGTTTTGTAAAGCTGCTACATTGCTAACGTTTGAGCGTATTATATTAATTCATATTTTATTTTTTGCTACAGACACAGAACATTTATAGATCGGTAAATAGATTTCCTTCCTCAATATAATTTTCCTTGAAACCCACAGAAGAAGAAAGGAGATCAAACTTCGAAAGGAAAAATGGGCTAGAAACGCGACTAAGGTAAATATAAATGAGAAGTTTGATTTCGAGTTGACCTCTTATTCCTTGCTGAAGTTGAATGCACTCGTGCCACTTTTTGGAAGTGCGTCATATTCATGCCTGGACAGCTTTCATATATTTCTGCGAAATGGTGAAATCAATGCTATGTATGCAGCATCAGAAGATTGCATCGTATCATTCAGAAGAAGCGGGTAAGAAAGGCCCCTCCTCAAAATCATAAAAAAATAGTGTTCTCCTGGAAGAACACTATTTCGCGGACACTGATAAACTGCAAGAAGTCCAAATGTGAATATAACGCAATTTCAAGAGAGCATGGAGAGACTGACGCAAAGACACTCGGTCTAAATGCAATATCGAGAAAATAGACCTATTCTCCGATCTGTAAGTGCTCTAAGTATCTGTAGAAAAAAAAGTAAATTAATATAGTACCTCGTATATACTATTTTATGTGAGTGCGCCAATTAATTTAAAACCTAATATATACAAAAAATATTTGCAGATAAATTAAGTAATTATTATACATAATTTAAATATATAATTATATATAATTTATATTTATTATATATAATTATATATTAGATATTAAAATACAATTCCTAAACTGTTCTAATAAAATTATTTGTTTAAAAATTTTTAAGATATTTTGTGTGGAGGGATGTATGCGTGTATGCGCATATGTATGTATGTATGTATGTAATATGAAGTAATGAAAGTGTTTTTGTTTATCAAATATTTTTGCAAAAAAATATTTTAAATAAATCTTTGCTTTCGAAGATAAACTAGTGCTTAACTTCATCTTGATTGCTATCTTTATAATCATGTCAAGATTATCTACATTTTTTAAAACAAATATAAATTCTTTTATATAATTCAATTTCTCCATTTTTCTGTGTGTTCTGCATGCAAAAGTATAGCATTTTCTTCTGCGAAGGGATAACTACTTAGAAAATAGGTGTACACTAGACTGCGCACTTCAAGACTTTACTGGACTTCACCAGACTACATGGACTTCCATCAGACTTCATCAGAATTCATTACAATTGATAAAAGATTTTTCTAAAAAAATGTCTTCAAAAATTTTGGTTGTGTTATTTTCTACAAAACATTTTTAATGATTTGTCCTTTGGCAAAATAGTACAATCAAAATTTTTGATGACTTCCTTTTACAGACAGCACCGTGTGATCTCTGATAACTGAATTTAGCCAAAAATTCGTTATAACAGCCAAATACTCATAGCATAATACATGGAATTCATCGGCCTTCATCGGACTATACCAGACTTCATCAGACTTCAAGGAATTCAACGGATTTCTAACGGGTTGTATACTAGAATTCACGAGTAGCTACCTCCTTAGTCAATTGATATAAACTCATAATTGCAATTAAGAGAAAATTTGTAAAATATACAATGTTATATAATTTTTTAACAATTATGTTTTGTTTATATCAATAACTCTATCTTATTATTTTATGCATAGACTATATTGAATTGATGAAAAATATTTTACGAGATATTTTATATTTTATCACAATATATTAGAATAAAATAACTTGTTTATTATTAATGTTTGAACATTAGTTTTATTCTTTTATACACAAAATATAAAGAAAACTCGATTTTGATGAGAAAATTTAAAAATATATATTTGATCTTGTATATTTAAAAAAGATGTCAGCTAAAATCAAACTAAAAGCAAATTTCTATTTAAAATATTTTTTGCTAAAATACTTGATTTAAAACAAAATGTTTTCATTTTCTAACTGGTCCACCTTTGTGTGTGTGTGTGTGTGTGTGTGTGTGTGTGTGTGTGTGTGTGTGTGTATGCGCGTGCACGCACGTAGCGTGCCAAATTCTTTTAAAATTTCTATTTTAATCGATATAATTAATTGATTAATTGATTCGTGAATATAAACTTACACTAAGAGAAAATATTACTTAATTCAAACAAACATGTTATTGATACTATTATTATTAATATTCAACTATTACAATAATTGATATCAAACAAATAATATGTGCTTGTTTTAATGTAAATAAATTATTAGAATAATAATATAAAAACACAATATAAACGAAGTGCCTTAATGGTTATAGCTAGACCTTAGTGCTGATATTTATTCGTGTGATTTTATATAATAATAATATATTTATTTGAACCAAGTAATATTTTCTATCAGTGTAGAATCTCGATTTTTAGGAACTCGATTCAATTGTATAATTATGAGTCACTTGTATATGATTGTTTCTTTTTACCATAGTTTAGAATAACTGAGAGTTACTCAATGCAATAGCAATTGTGTGAAAGAACTCATAAATATCCAGTTATTATAAAAGATACATTATTCTTTATGCATTATCTAATGTACTACAAGTTTCTTGTTCAAACTTTCTACAATAAGTTGTAGTTAGTAATAGATCAAAAATCAGAAATGAATTATAAGTGAGTCAGTAATGTGTCATAAGACAGTAATAAGTCAGTAATCACTGACAGGAGATGATCAAATTCCATTTCTTATGACTTAAAACTTAGATTACTTTATGACTGACCAATCAAAAAGCAATGTGTTTGCAATTTTTATCGAGAAAATTGATCAGAATAGACTGACGCAATGATTCTAATATGATTTATTCAGGATACAAGTTTTCTAAGATTTATGACTTATAATTTTGACTTATAGTTAGTGTAATATAAATGGTGACTAAACAATTTATTGTAGAAAGGCCATTAAAGATTTGTTAACTCTCCAAGTGAATAGGGTTCCTAGCAAATAAACAAACATCAAATGATATCTTAATGACGTCTTTAATGTCAATAAGGCGTTATTGAAACGTCACATTGTTTGCTGAATTTTTTCGATATTTTTGTAGTAAAATATTAGTCTATCGTGTTTCGCTATTTTCTCTATCTTAAAGCAGTTTCAAAGATCTGAAAAAAATTAATGAAACATCTATCTATAGTGTAATTAATTTCGTAGTTAATTTGATAAATATTTTTTATTGAACATTTTATTTTTAATGAACTTTGAATGATGGTTTTACAATTATGAGTTTTGTTTCGGATGTCACGTGTTCACTCGGAGAGTTAAATTTATTAATCATATTACTTATACGAAAAAATGTACGACACTTATATTTACATTAACAAATTCGTATATTGCATTTCTTTGAGAATACTAATTATATTAATTATATTAACAATGTCAGGTTATCTCACGTTGTGATCTGTAGCAGCGATAAATTAAGAGTCTGAAACTAAATATTGTGTCAATTTCGTATTATCAATTACAATATTACGCTGGCTGATCGTACCCTGGAGTACTTAGACGTTGCGCTAAAGTTACATATTTTACATTTATGGACAACAATGTGTGTTTAATAATTTGCACATTAATATATATGAACTATAACAAAATATAGGTATCTAATAGATTATGACAGAAATATTAGGAGAGAAAACTGGCAGAGTAAATTGAATTTCTTTATTAATTTGTAGCAAAAAGGCTAGTAAAGCCAGTCCGCAAATATTCAACATGAAAATATTTGTATTAATATACATTACTGCTCGATTTGAAAGAAATCATGGACTCACTAAGGAAAATTCAATACAGATCGAAACGTTTGTCTTAGAAGCAATTATAAAGGCTGTCCCGAATTTAAATGTTAAAACTTTATCGATATAGATTAAGAAAACAGTTTTTTAGTGATTTGCTCGTTTCTGTTTCATTTTGGAGAAAATCGAAAAAGCAAAAGTTTTTATTTTTTATTTATTCATTACTTTTTTACTATTTACTATTTATTTAAAGTAAGCATTGCATTAAACTCTAACTGCTCTCATTGCAGTCAGACCACTGCTCGTACCATTTCAAGATTATATAAAAAAATTAAATTTTAATAATTGATGTGATTAAATTATTCCACAAAAGACAATTTATTTCTATCAAAAATACGTGGACAAATGGAAGCTACATTTACAAGCGAAGGATTGTTAACCAAGAAATTATCATATGTCAGGCTCAATAATCATCTTCTTCGTCCGCCTCTTATCAGAAGCATGATGACCTCTCAGTGTATTTCTGTGCGCTTTTTACAATTTACAGATATATGGGATCTACAGTTTAAACACAGATTCCAAACGATCTAATTAAAGGGGTTTTCATGGCAAGATACTTTCAGTGATTTACCATTACATTCCGAGAAGTAGCGATCGAGTAAAATCAGATGTTTTTGTTCAAATTTGAAATCGGGTCTTGGACACAGAGTAGACGCACAATTCTACGCCACGATCGCTACTAATAGATAATAGTAATTTCTAGTGATAATAAATAAGTGAAAAATGTAAAATTTTTTCTTTTTTACGATTTTCTCGCAAAAAACAAAACGAAACGAGCATTTGGACTTTATCGTCCATCTTTTAGCTCGGCATTTTACATCAAAAAGAAAAATCTTGTTTTTCTTTTCATACATGAATATTCAGTTAATCCCGATCTACAATAAGTGTAATAAGTCTTAAGCAGTAAAATTGACAAATTACAGTTGAATGTGAGAAGAATGATCGACTATCAATTTCTTACAGCTTAAGGCTTACTATACCGATTGTAGACCGGGACTTATACACACAAAATCAAAAAACCAAAAATATTCAAATAATTTCGTAACTTCTATTTGTATATATGTATGTATTGTTACTTATCATTACAATATAATTACTAATGACTAGACTTCATGCCGTGTTGCTATTTGTACTCGTACAATGGTGCCACTTAATCTTACATCATCATCATTACCATCATAATCATATTTTCTCAGCAAATATTGCATTGGGAAATAGTATAAATACGAAAACGTTCAAATAGCAACGTTCCGTTGCAGGTACAATCTATCACTTCTGATTTTAATGACTTTCTCCAGTATTCACATTGTTCAATAGTTAAAATATGAAAATTTATGATATGTCATGTGTGTTTCGCACACCGACCAACAATTTTTGCAATTCCAATTACATAGAGATAGCAATAGTGAGCGCGCGAGAGAGATTTATATATTTAAATATAGGAACAATTATCACTTATACAACGATTACAAAGTACATTCAACATTTGTTAGTATTACAATAGATTATCTATTGAAATTATGACGTTAAGGATTTTTCTACTTTTTGCTCGAAAAGACTTGTTTTCAGGAATTTTTAGAAAAAGTATTGAACTATTAAAGTATTTAACATTATATTGAATATATAAATTACGTTAAATTAACAGGGCAAATTGGCAATCTTTCATTTCAAGATTATTTTTAATTTTACTTATAGCGCTTTCAAGTGCAGTGGGTTCTAACCCGGTTCATGACGGATTAATGACGTCACATGCTTTATTTTAAGTTCTCATTGGGTGATTCCAGCATATGGCGTCATTAATCTGACCCGGGTTGGGTTAAAACCCACTGCACTCGAAAGCGCTATTAATCTTTGAAAGGTCAGAATTTTGTCAATTTTCAATTTTTAATGTTGATTGCAATTTAATCAATGCACGAATTCATATAAATTAAGAAAATTTTTGTTTTTATGATTCAAACCAATCGCTTCCGCAGAAAAAATATATAGTTCCCAATTTTATTATTCACTGAATAACCTGCGATAATATAAAAAATACTAATCTACAAAAATCAATATTTCTACAAAAGTTATATCTTAAATGCTTCAATACTTTTCTCTAAAAAAATTCTTGAAAGCAAGCCTTTTTTCCACCAAAATAGAATACCTCCTTAATATTTCATTAACAAGAATTTTAATGTTATATAGCTTGTACCTGCTAATCGGTATGTTACATGAGTCTTGTCATTTAGTTTTGCCTGAAAAAGTCAGTCTTCATAATAATGATAAGTAGAGAATTTTAGTAGAATTTGAAGATTATTTACCACAAGGATAAAAACACTATGGGATGTACACTTGTACCGTAAGCTCCACAGGCTTACGACATACTCCGCATACTTTCATATTTTTTGCGCATTCTGCACACGCCAATAAATGTCCGCATGGCATAAATACGATACGTATTTCTCTGCTGTAGCAAATTTTGCATAATCTTGCATCCTTGTCGCCTGGTGTTTGAACAGATTGTTCCTCGCTGTTAACCTTAGATGAAGCAGCACTTGCTTCCGTATTATTAGTTTCTTCAGAGCTGACTGAGCTTTGAGAGCTTCCGCTAGCAATACTCTCGCTATCAGCTTTCTCAAATTTCTCCTCCAATTTATTAATTGCTATGTTTGGTAAATTTTCCTGAAAAAATAAAATAAAATAAAATAAAATAGATATCATTACGTTTAATAATGATTTTTTTTAAGCAGATTAAAAGATTTCTACACAGAGAAAATTTTCTCTTAGAATTTACTCTTTCAATACAATGGTAGTTGTAAGATTTCGACGAATTTTACAATATGAACTTCGAAGAATCTTGGTATTTTAATAAAATTTAATTAAATTACATGCATTAATTATATTATAAAATACTTCGATTAAATTTTACTAAATTTTACTATGATTGTAATACAATTCTCCAGTCCTCTCCATATTCCACATACTATGATTTTGAGTAAATTCTAAGAGAAAATTCTCTCATGTAATGATAAAATATATTTTATTAAATAACTTTAACTTACTGTTGCAATATATGTTTTCCCAGTAATATTGCTTACAAACTCCGTCCCTTTAGCCAAGATCAGATAAGGGCAATATTCGAACCACTTAGCATGCTCTATCCAGGGATCATCTGCTGGCTCCCAATCCCTTAATCCTCCACCGCAGTGATAACACAATGTCTGATCGCCACTTCCTGTGTAATAGAAACCAGCAGTCGCCAATTCTTCTTTAGTTTGCGACATTGCTTTAGGCCATCTGTCGAAGGTCGCTAATCTGGCAGCGTAACTAGCATATTCAGGATGCTTTGGTCTTGAGGCAAGGCCAAATCTTAATCTATGATTCACTCTTTCTTCAATCTCTTGATCTTCATGGTCTGCACTGGAATAAGGCATATATATCGAGCTGTAAGGACCACATACGTCCATCCCTTTAGGCACCGGTGGCGGAATCGCGTTGGAATCCGTACCGATTGGCACATTGCCGCACGGAATATTGCGAACGAATCTACATCTGCCGGACCACCGTTGATGATCGACCATCGGATTGTCGTCCTCCTGCCACTCGCATATTTCTATTAGGCATTCGAAACATTTCACTTTGTCACTCTCGCCTGTGTAATAAAATCCAGCTGCTGCGAGTTTTTTTGGCTCTACCCACGAGCATGGCCAGTTTTTGAAGCTTTCCAAACGAGCGGATTCAAATCGAAAATCTAAACCGTCAACCCCATCTGGGCTTTCGATAAACTGTATATGGGACGTTATCGGTGAATCTGGCAGACGATTCAGAGGAAGTATGTAGTGTTCTATGCATCCGGTCATTTTTGTGCTGTGTTTATGAATATATAATTTTCATAAAATAGTGATAGATGCCCCAATGAACCTGTAAAGTAAAAATAAAAATTAATGCTTTTGAATTTTATAATAATGATTCGTCAATAGTTTTACGTAATAAATTAGTATTAGCAGTATAAATAGTAGAGTGGGCTAAATTGGACGGTGTTCCAAGTAGAATCTTTTTAATTTAAATGAATACGTTAAGTAGATTTGTGTGCCATTTACAATGTAAAGTTCTTATAAGACACCGAACATGTGACAGCAGTTTGATAGTTCTCTGTTATAACATTCATTGAATAGACGCGAATATGTATTTTCAGTCATTGTGCGAACATTAAAAAAAAAAAATCCTTGTAAATTATTATTTAAAAGATACTAAATAAAATTTTGAAAGGTAATTGATTTAAAATAAAATTGAGTTAAAAAGTGTAGAATTCAAAATATCAAGTGTTTTGTGGTTACTTTTGCGGTTTATTGTAAAATTTGTTCCAAAGTTCGAAAGGACTCTTGTCCAAATCGGACTTTTACATCAGAATTGCAATCTGATAGCACTGGTGATCGACCAAATTTGGTTCTAGAAATGTTAAATTAGTAAAATATTGAGTTATCAGACTCGGAATATTTAAATTTTTCAACTCTAATTATATAATAACAATATCATAACATAACCGGAAAATGTCTCATTGTATAAACTGTTACTAACTTGTTTTTTTTTTAATAAAATTTTTATTTTTTACTCTGTCAAATTGCTCGTTTTTAATCAATACTAATAAAAATACATTAAAATCTTTTAAAATTCTATTTAAAAGTCGATAAAAATGAAAGTGTCCGATTTGGAACCAGTAATTCCAAATCGGACTAAAAAAAGCGTTTTTGCATTTTCTATTATAGTTCAACACAGATGAGAGATATGTAAAAATGGTTTAAAGCAAAAATGAAGGGAATTAAATTATCTTTCCAACGGCATCTTCGTTTTTACAATCGGACTTTATTTGCGCCTTATAGAGAGCAAAAACTGCAAATAGGTCTGATTTACCTCACTCTCCCCTAAATAGTATAAATATACATTTTCATTTAAAGATATTTAAGGAGGTTCTTCATCTTTACACAGGTATATGGCTGAATCCGTATAGTTATTTGGATTTAGCATCATTAATAGACTTTAATCATTCAAAAGAATTTTTCTAATTGATTAATCAAACTTTCAAGCATTTATAGCATCAAGTGGATCGCTATTAAAAAATAATAATGTGTGCACATGAGGGAATGAGAAATACTATAAGGAATATCCTCGGTATATTAGATACGTATAATCCTTTCACTATATATTTCTGGACTGGTGATCGTCCTCACTTTTTTTACTTTTCCATAAGATAGACAGAAACATGATACAAGGAGACATATGCTGGTATTTATAGTCGATTCTTATATTTAAAATCGTCTCAAGTATTGTCTTAAGATGTCATCAACTAATCAGAGAGCCGTATTAGTTTCTTAAGGCATTACTTAGGATTGTCTTGAAATAAGAATCGACTATGAAATATACCGGCCTTAGAATAAATTTACGCATAGCAACGCGCTAGCCTTAATTTCCGCCATTTTACAATATAAGAGCGCGGTAAAATTAAATTAGGAAAGAGTTGTTGAATGCGTAACGGTCTTCTAAAACCTATCTCTTCAATATTTTACATTTTTACTTTATATCAACATTTAATAACAAAAATAAAAAGTAAATAAGAAATAAGTAATATAGATGACAAAAACAATTTAACAATTTAATTTTGTTTTCTACTATGCTAGTAGAAAACTATGCTATAAGTATTTTAGAAAATCATTCTAACAGCACATGATATCATACGAATGTCGCAAATTCGTATGATATGATGTGCTGTTAGGGCAGATACATCAGGGTATCGATCATGTAACCTTTTTCCTAAGGTGGAAACGGGAAAAGTAAATATAACTAAATATGATACGGGAAAAATTCAAATTGATTTAAAATTAATTCAACAAAAATAATAAATTTAATAATAAAGCACATAGTAATACAATATAAAATATATCTAAAAAAGCTAACAATTATATATAATATGTATACTTTTTATTGTCCTTTAAATAAAATTGTTTTAGTCAGATCTCTTTTCTGACATATGTTAAATAAGATTTCCACGTAAACTCTTTTCCAAAATAATATAATTTCACTTTTAAATATAATTGTTTTAGTTATATCGTACTCGTGATTTTCCAATATGTCGTTGTCCAAGCCCATAACAATTTTTTTAAATGTTTAACTCTAAAGGAGAGTGTTAAAAACAAATGTCAATTTTGGCCCCCAAGGCATTCCTAAATAGACCTTGAAAAATCATTGAGTCTTCAAATAACAAGAAAAAAGTCATTTATCCGAGAAGTGGTAGAAACATTGCAAGAATAGCTTAAATATAGTAAAAAATGACATCAAGCACATGTACGCACATGTTAATAATTGGAAAACTATGATTTTAGCTAAATTGAGCACAAGTATGCTCAATAATAGCATTACTTCCATTTTTTGTTTTATTAACGAGTAAATATATAAAATAATTATGATAATAAATATATCATCAATAATAACAATAGCAATAAACACGAATATATATGTATAGTAATAAAAAATAACAAAAGTAATAAATTATCCTCTAGAGAACAGGAAGTCGATATATCAGCTCTAGAGCAATCTCAGCATTTCATAGATCATTACTATGATATATACTTCAAAGCTTTAAATTGAAAACTGGAGAAGTCATCCGAAAATTACCCCATCTTCTAAAGGTTAATAATAAGCTTTTTTTAAATATAATTAATAATCATGAGGCGCGAACATTTAGATTGAAAGCACGCATCTCGAATATGTCTCCGATATGCAAATTTATGCGTTAAAATATTTTGTAACTGTACATATATTCCTTTTGGGTAGATAAATTCACAAATGTGAATTTATATATCCACGAAGCCGCTACTATACATCGACAAGAAATTCGACTTCAATGAGTTCAGAACCAGCTGCCAGCTGCGACACCAGGTATACATCGAGTGCAACGTTGCCACATCGTCCTCTATTTCTGTTCGTCTTATTACATTACACGGGAATGCGACGCGTACCCGCAGAGTGAAATGTAACGGTTGGACCGTATAGTAACATACGAGGAGCCCTTCACTTTATTTCGAGATTGGTTTCTTTTGAGCCGGCAAGAGAGAAATTTCTTCAAAATCATTATAAAGTTTCGACGAAATCCCAAGGGATTTCGAAACAAGAAGATATTTTCTCGAAAACAATGATGTTTAGCACGTTAGAAAGTTTGAATCGGCGAGTTGAAATATTTGAAACATTCATTCATGAATAACGTGAATTCTTACGTTAGAAGTATCGAAGTTAGAAATAACCCGTAATATTTATTTACACAAAATGAATTTAGTCTGCGATAAGGTATCGTGAAGGAAACGTTTCTCATCAACGAAAGCCTGCCGGGTCTTGTAGAACGTTGATACGGCACTATTCGAGTCGCCATGCTCGTGGTCAATTTCACAGGGATGTCTAGCGACAGTGTATTGTAAAAAGGAAATGCCTCGGTCGTGACGGCAGCGATACCGTGAAATTTCGAGTCATCTGCAGCATAGCTGACTGCGACAACTCAACCTTCGTTCCTCGCCCACCACATAGATATCCCCGGCGTCCCGCTCCAGGGGAACGCGTCTTTTCTCTCCTTATTTGTGATGTGCAGACGCCACGCACACTCGTATAGGGACGCCGCCCGAAAAATCGACATTGTCGCAACATATGGAATGCCATTACAAAATTCTCGGACAGTCAATTATCTCTTGGCTAAGATCCGAAGACATCTTTGCAAATTCTTTTCTTGTAATAATTATTCTTGATGCACTCGATAGAAGTTAATAATGCCTTTTCCCTATAAGCGCATATTATTTAATATTAAATATTAATAAAAATGATTATATGTCCACTGCTGATAATATTGCATGAATATTATATGAAGTAAATATTACTTATTTAATATTACAGTATTTCAATATTTTAAATTATCGGGAATATAACTTAAATGTAATAATCATAGAGTTTATGAATATTTTATGCGTAATTCAAATTAATTTTTGACCACAATAATATCTGTAGAATTCATTTTCATAATATTCCGTGAATATTGAAGTAATATACCAAAAAAATTATGTAAAAACAGACTTATAACATTAACACAATATTTCCATAATATTAAAAAATATTGAATATTCTCGGAATATTGATAATAATATTATTTTAATTTCTAATAACATTCGTATAAGAATATTGTGTGCTTATAGGGTTCGAAATTAGCCGCGTTCCAAATAGTACATGTAATGTATCTAGGATTGCCAGATCTAATATCAACATTTTCAGGATATTTCTAACAATAAAGCGATGGATACAAAATGGATTAATATATTTTAATTAAATTGTATCAGTTACTGTCCCCACATAAATCATGGTACACTGTGATTATTTTTTTTTTATGATAACATTTTAAACTAAAATAACTTTTTTAAAATAGAAGAACGAATCAAAACAAGGATGCATAGTTCTTTTCTGAAGTTTTTTCTGATTTTATTTAGAAACAAATTTTCAAGAGAATAGCCTAGTTTTGATTCGTCTTTCTATTTTAAAAATAAGTTATTTCAGTTTAAAAAGTTATCATAAAAAATTATCAGTATACACAATTTATTCAGATATATCGTGTAAATCTTTAATGTGTCGACAGTTGAAATTATGAGAAATGACCAAAAAATATCAGATGAATCCTGAGATTTCCTTAAAATTATGCATTTCCGGGACAGAAATCTTCAATTACTAGACACGGGACAAGCCAATGAATTCCGGAGCTTTCCCGGAAATCCCAGAGACTTAGCAATCCTAAATGTATCCTATACACACACAATGTAGCTAATTATACACAAAAACACACACACACACAATGTATCTAATTTCAAGCGAAAAGACATTATTAAATTCCAATCAGTGTAATTCAAATAAATAACCGAGTGTTTCGAATCAGACATAAATAAGATTATTTGCTATTCAGTCTTAAGATTATATTCGCGAGAAGTTACTTGTTTTCTCCACAAAAGTTTTATTTCTGTCGTATCAGACATAAATAAGATTATTTGCTATTCAGTCTTAAGATTACATTCGCAAGAAATTACTTGTTTTCTCCACAAAAGTTTTCTCTTATTTCTGTCGTATCATCTAGCTAATTACGTCAGCTATTATAAATTAATTCGCATATCAATCTGAGAAATAAATGCTGAAACAAAACCCACGTCCAAATGTTTTGCAATGATAATTCTATATCGCAAATATGACGCATTGAGACGGTTGAAGAACATTCTACACGCGCGTGCTCTACCTCGAATCGCTTATCGCCCAGGGAATTGCAAAATGACATCAGTGCAGAACTCTTTTTCCTTTGAACTCTTGCGTCTTCTTTATTATTCCCGGCCGCGAGAGAGCTGGCAACAGGGCGCGACGGAAGTATGTACAATCGAGAGACTCAACCACGGTATGAGAATATAAGGTGTACCATTCCTTGCAAATGCGCAGTAATCCAGTCAATCAAAAATCAGCCAAAACCAAATTGCAAAGCGAATGACTTAATAATGGCAATGAGACAAATGCACTGTCATACAGAATATCCGGAAAGGTCAGGGCCAAAATTATATGTATAATGTGTTAATAGGTATAATATAATTATATATATTTTACATGAGTTTATATAAATTATTTCTAATTAACACATTATATATTTTGAAAATTATAATTTATTAAAAAGCTATAAATGTTGGAAAATTTTTATTAATTGTTATAATAATGTCTAAAGAATATTTAGAAGAGTTCAATCATTAGTTTGATGCATAAAAGCCTGTATTCCTGCACAAAAAAGAATTCTTGAACAATTATTACAGCAAAATGATAAAATCTTTGAACGTTTCCGCGTGGAAAGTAACATATGAAAGTGAACGATCTATCACTAAATACTATCTTTTATTTAAAATTCTCTGAATCGATAACGACTTATCGAAAGCCATAGACAAACTGAGTTTACGTGTGCTTTCAATTTAGCAATATAAGTGTCATTCTATCTTTGTTATTCATTGATCATCAAGAAAGATAGAACGACTTATGCATCACATGTGTCACTAAATGAAAACTGATATATAACTAATCTTATCTCAGATATAGAATGAAATCGTAACTCGATTCAGAAGTACAGGGATAATTCTTTGAAAAGATAATTCTTTGATACGAGACTCTTCTAAAGGTCAAATATAAAGCAGCATGCTAGGCAAGTCTAAACTACAAAGCGAGAGAGATCAACAACCTTGACACAGAAACTTTAAAAATCCTAAAACTAAGAAAAGGTAGAGAATATAACAAAATCCTTCAGAAGCAAAATTTACAAGGTGACAGACATGGAAGGAAAGGAAACAAAGGGAGTAGGAAGAAAAAGATAAGAAACAAACAATATGTGACGCTTATCACTTATATATACACTTCCAATAATTATTCAAACCAATGGTTTGTCTAAATTTTTTATTTATCTTTTTCTTTCTCTAATATATAATTATAAACATTTTCCCAGAATGAGTGATACAAGCAGGAAAAAAATGATTTTACATAAAAAAAATTAAAATGTAGAATAAAACTTTTTTATGCAAAGCTTTCTTTTCCAAAGTAATTTTGAATTTGTCAGGTATGCATGTACTTAGCATGCATTTGTGATTATATTACAAATATAAAATATAAAATAAATAAATATATTTTAAAAAATACTTCAGAGATATATACTAAAGGGCAAGATTAATTTTAATTTTGTTTTAAAAATATGTGTTTAGTCAGGGACATCCGACAAATATATAAAATAGCTTTTTCTACTACTAGGAATACGAAATCTCATATAAAAGTTATGTTCTGTATTTTCGATTTATTTTCTCATGTAGAAGTAAGTCCTTTTTCCATTTGTGCCATCATTTCTGAGACGCTCTATATGTCTCATTTCAAGTATGGAAAGTATAACGGTAAAGCAACTACAAAGAACAAATTCCATGTATGATTCAAAGTTTTTTACACTAAATTCTCCGTGCCCCAGGTATTTCCTAATAATTTGTTTCTTTCAACATATTTTGGTTTTGTTGTTCATAAAAGAAACATTAAAGGTTAATTTTGACGATTGTAATAGGCTTGTTAGGTGTGTGATTACTCGTCAAATTGTAAGTCTTTTGCTTGTATGAATTCAAAGATTCAAAGGTATCTTGTAGCTAAAATGATTCCTTTCACATTTAAAGAATATGAAAGTGTACAAAAAAATCAAACATTTTCGGCTTTGTTTCAAGTCCTATTACTTTTTCTAAAGACTTCCCTAGCACATCGATTACCAAGTTTTCTTTCTTTTTTACGTACGAAATAATTGTCCACTACTGATTACATCCTGGTTAAACTTTCCACAAAAGCAGACCCGCCCAACAATGTTAGATAACAGACGCCGAGCAGCACTGCGTCAAAGGGTACCGATAAAAAAGTAGAGGGGAGGAGCTAGACGGCATATGAGAGGGAAGGCTGAAGTAAACAAATAAGGCGATCAAATCTTCAGACGTTTATCAATTATCGCGGTCAACTGCTATTATTGAATCCGTGCTATTTTAATAATTCGCCATTATATTTATCTTTTTTGCTTCGAATGCGTCTCGCATAAGCGCAAAGCTTTGGTAAACAGATGGTACTTAAACACGAAGAGAGAAAGTGGGGAGAACCTCTAAGTTTCTTAGATTTAGATCGAGAAATATGCAAGAGATGCAGTGTGGTACGGAGAATAAACGTACCCGAATCAATTTCGATGGCCAGATCTCTCCATGAATCTTTTCGCGCAATTCGGCCAGTTTTGTTGCTTGGCTTGAATGTTCTTTTCCTCAATTACACAGTCTTGTTTCGGGAGAATGTCGCGGAATGTTGCGTTTTGTATCAACCGGGTTCGATACCTGCCGTTCACCTACCCGTCGTCGTTCGCGAGGATGAGAATTATACGATGCACTTGGTGAACGACACGTACGATCGGTATGATACGCACGTATATTTACACGCTACAGTATGCTTGCAAACGCTTACAACAAACTTATGAATCTCACGCAATGGCGTCGACCCGTCGACCAACTGCGGTGACTGAGACTCGTACTAGAAAGGACAAGGATATGCCTGCGCATCGTAATGGCGGCCAGCCAATGAGAAGCTATATCTTGACTACGTCATCACTACGTCATTTACTACATTAAGCGGCAAATTGAACTCTGTTCTTATAACAGGCATACTCCAACAAGCGACACAATTGACATAGCGTGAGAATAACACAGTGAATCATTTTATCCTTGTTGTTCGTCAATATTAAACAAGGATGAAGTGATTTACTGTGCTGCATTGCGTCCTTCTATGTCTGCTACTGCGATCAACTGCGAATACTGCGATCAACAACACAAGCGGAAGGAACAGTTTTTAGACATATCACAGACGAGAGTCTCTCGTCGGTGGACATATCATAGAGGGCGATACTAACAGAGCGGTGATGGACATGATGCGACGTGACGCCACTCACGAATTACGAACGGCGCGGCTAGAGTCCCTAGAGAGAGACTCTAGGCGCGGCGGCCCTGGGGCGCGTCCTCCTCTCCTTCTCTACTTCGACAAATATCTCGTGGAAGCGTGGAACTCGTCTGTGCGTAGTTGTAGTTGCGCATGAACATTCTGTGGTACACTGGCGGCCAATGATGCCTTTTCGCTTGAAGTTAGCTGCATTTCAAATTTTCTTTAGCTGTCCAAAACCCAGCTCGCGAGCCAAAGCGCCAAAACTTCTCCGTCGCTTCGAAAGAGCGAGACAAGGAGTAAATAAAAGAGAATAGACGCTATTAGCTCTGGATTAAAATGCCATTAGATGGGGGGGGGGGCATTAAGTGTCGAGCAGATGCATAGAAAATTATTACGCAGGAATCTAAACTTGCAGATTCCTGCTTCTTGATGGTATAAGATAAGTAAGGAAGGTTACGTTTTGATGTACAAATTTTCTAATATAGATAATAATTGAAAATTTATAAAAGATGTATTCTAATATTCTGTATAACGTTAATCGATTTTTAGTATTGGCAATAAATATTGGCGGGACATGGCCTCATGCAATATAAAAATCATTAAACATGGAGGAAAAGAAAGTAATATATGGTATCCATTTTCATTTTATTGAATAACTTTGTTTATAATCAATACTTTACGTTGAAACTGGAACGATTACATTCGTCAAAGTGTTGTTTAACAGATTCAAGATTCAAAGTAATGAAATATTTATTACTTAGGACATGATTTATAAAAATGTGACGCACTGCATAATCGGGGGAAGAAAAAAAGTGGTGGTAATATGGTTATCACAAAAATAATTTTAAAAAAATCAGTTTAGTTAAAAAAACAGTATTTTATTACAAAATTTATATATTTTTAATTCTCTATCGTTTAGAATTTTCCTGATTTAAAATTTTTCTGCGATCAAAGACTTTAAAGATATCATTAGAAATATCATTTTATCCCTATTTAACATTAAATAACAAACATAAAATGATATCTCTAACGTTTTTGAACACCGCCCTTTGGAGTAATTAACAATCGATTTATCGAAGAAATATTTCGATATGTAAATTTCGTTTAAAAAACCTTATTAATAAAATCTCATGTTATTATTTAACTTTGCATAACTCGAAGTATGTACAGCCGAATGAAAAGTTAAATAACAAAAAGACATTCGAGTGTACATACATTCGTGTGATAATACGCTCATGTTTAAAAACAATGAGGAAGTACGTGTAATTAAGTGCTAAAATGTACTTTGAAAAAGTTTAGAAGTGCTCAAAAGTAAAAATACCTTATAACAATTGTTAGCTATCCCTTACGAAAAAGACGCACGGGTTAGAAATTGTAATCTTATACTACAATAACTACAGAAAAATACTACAATAACCACACACGAATATTACATTAACGAGTAAATATTACAATAAACTTGTGTGGTTTTTTCGCACTACGGTCAATGGATCACAGGAAAATATTACAAAATTACAATAATCACATGGATTACAATTCCTAGCCAGTGCGTCTTTTTCGTAAGGGTATTGTGTATTGACATATTAGCGCCATTAAAAAATGGCGAGCTACTAATTGAATAATTCCATAAACAATTATTAGAATTCGTCACCTAATAACGGAGATAATGGGGGTAGCCGTAATGTCCACAATAGCAATAATATCCTCTTCTCCTCTATTACTGCGTATGCTTTGATGCTCGACACTTGATGCTCCCATGTATATTATAATAGCTTTAGAAACTTTAGAGCCTATCCTTCTTTCGTTTACTCTCTCTGTTTCGTTCTATTAAGGCGACGCACACTGATCTAAATTAATTTTATGGCACGAAAAAAGTCTCAAATTTTCAAGAAAGCCTTCTACGGTCACAGCTAGATCTTATTGCATCATATTTACTTGTGTGATTTTCAGGGGAGAATGGGTTTAATATTTAGATGCAAGTCAGCATCAATCGTTATTAAATTGATTTCAATTTAATTAATGTGATATTACTTATTCTTATTCGTCCTACAAGGAACATGTCACGGGTGTCCGGCGCCGATTTGATTCTCCTTGAAATATGTTGTAAAACACAAAAATTTAAGAGACCCGTATTTTTTTTATATGAGCGGAATCTCAAGTTTAGGGGGTGAAACACCCCTTTGAAAAAAACGGTATTTCTCTTTCGGGG
>QKQZ01011864.1:0-10195 GCA_003595255.1 Solenopsis fugax | reverse complement strand
GCGTGCGTGCGTGCGTGCGTGCGTGCGTGCGTGCGTGCGTGCGTGCGTGTGTGTGTGTGTGTAACATGAACGCCAATACAAAGATGTCGAGTTTTTTTGAATCCTCAAGAAAAAAGATCATGGTGTTTACTATTGGGAAAAACCGGGAAAAAACTTGCAATTTTCAGGAAATTCATTTTTTATCCTTAAAAATTATGGATTTTTATTGGATTTATTAATTGGTACTAAAAAACGTTTTTAGGAAACTTTTAAATTTAAATTCTATCTCCTTTTTTCTTAGAAAATTATTTCTTTGATCATTCTTTTTATTATTCAAACTATTTTTTATTGCCTTCTCAAATTTTATATTTAAAACTCAAAACCACATTAAAAAATTCTCTAATTTTTTTTTGGAATTTTGAATAAAATTTCTAGAAAATTTCAGGGAATTCTTTTACGAAATTTGAGTGAACATCCTAGGAAATGGTGACATCTTTGAATCTTAAAGTTAGATCTTCAGCTACGCACGAGCTTCTCACCACTATTTTCTACTGTTTACATTTTAGAAGTACTCGCAATTATCATGATTTGCCATGGTTTCTCTTATCGATAACTTCACCGTTATCATCGTGCTTTTCAGATTTCGAGATTCTAGAGACTTATTTGTTTAAATATTTTCTTTCGTAAGGATTCTAGTAGGCTCTATGAATCTGATATATAAATAAAGTTTCAAGTTTTTACGGTATCGTGGATTTTTTTCTTTTAGGTGCTTAATTTTCTCGAGTGTGTACTGGATAGGCTCTGCTTCGTTATTCTCAGGATTTAATAGATTTTCAGATTTGTCCGTGTTCTTCGCTATCTGAGCATTCGATATTCAAGTGTATGCTGAGAAAAAAAAAGTTAGCTGGACTAGATTTTTTTAACTTGTTAAAAATAAATTAAATTGTTTCAGTTCAAGTATTTATATTATTTAACTTAAATACATAAAATACTTCAATGTTGATTGAACTTTAATTCAAATATTTTATGTATTGAAATTAAATACATAAATACTTGGACTGAAGAATTTAATCAAGTTGAAAAAATTTAGTTAATTTGACAACTTTTTCTCGGTGTATATAGGATTCTCTCTTGGATTCTATTACTCGGGGCTTTTACCTTTAGCTCTTTATTAATACAATTTCGTAATCTCAAAATTTGGCTACAAATATTTTTAAGACACTTCAAAATTCATTTCGAAGATATAAGAATCGAGGATTATTTACGCATAGTTAAAGACATAAATTTTAAGATTGCCTAGATCGCGGAAAGCGATAGTACTTGAAATTATGAGAATATCTAATCCAAGGTGACCTATGAGATCCAAGGATTTGAATAATTCAATGATCGAGGAATCTAAGAACTATCTCCTTTCGATAAAAGTACATGCAGCACATGCCGCATACCACCAATCGAAATTATATAGCATTATATAGCTGTTGCTAGCGCGCACTATAAAGCCTATTGCATAATGAAAAGGCAACAGAAATATGGAATAACAACAGGCAGTAATTTCGCAACTTCTGATTGGTTTGCGGATATTTTTCGCGACTTCTGATTGGTTGAAATTGATTGCCTATTATTCCCCGTTGCCTATGCTTTTTATTGTATAATAGGCTTAATGCTACATATGTATGCGGAAATGTATGTGGTATTATTGTGGTACGAGACAATATTCTCTTTTTGCCTGTATTATATCTGCGGCAGATAAATAATATAAAACATTGAATAGGATTAAAACTATTATTTTTCAGGGTTTTTCTAACATACATTTTGATTATTTTGATTATTATATTATTATTATATTGTCATTTATTATTATAAATTTTTAATATTATTAAGATTATTAGTTATTATTCAATTTCAAATTATTCATAAAGTTATTCATTTTGATGATAAAGTTTCTCTAGCTCATATAAATCTAACATTTATTAATTAAGTTACGATTCTCGTTATATGAATGCAAAATAAATATAAAACAGAAGAAATGAGAATTTACGGCCTCAACATGTTTGATGAACCCTTTTTTGGTAATGACCATAGTTACTTTGTCAGATGAAAGTTTATAGAAGTTAATAAACAATGTGTATACTGATGTTTATTAATCGTGTCTTACGATATTGCCAAATTCCTTCTCTTTTGCATTTCCCTCAATCATTGCGGGCGGTTCCCGCGAAATAAATTTCCACTTCTCTCATCTTATCTATTTTTTTTTAAAAAGAATCCATTATTACAAGTGTCACATTCCTTAACAATGTTTATTCGTCAAATTTCTTTTTTTAAGAAACTAAAGATTTGAATTTTAAGATTTACGGTTAATTAAGGAAATTATCTAATTTAGAAAAAAAAAGTTGAGATGAGTTATGTGACTTTTCATTCATATCTTTTAATAAAGATGCTTTTCGATATTACCATCTTCAAGATAATAAATAATGAATAAAATTTAAATAATTAAAATTATAATTTGATATATATATTTGAAAATATTTTCTTTATAATGTTGATAAATATTGTAAAAGAAAATTTTTTGAAACGAATTGTTTATAATAATGATAATTTAAATGTAGTAACAAGCGTAGTTGCCACATTTTCATTAGTGTAACGTCATATTTAAAGAGAATTGTTTGATTCGGGAACATTTTATGCTCTTATATGAAAATGATATGTTACAACTTAATTTTTTTTAATTCGAAAATTGTATTGTTCTTTGTATAAACTCTTTTCTTATGAATATAGTTTTCCAAAAGTCATATTTTATTTGCGATTAAAACTCTTCTTCCCATAAGCTTCAATTGCTATTTTAGAAAATTATTTAGTAAAAAAAACTTACATGGTCAAAAAAATTCGAAAAATTCAAAAGTGCCTATTATGTTGATCACAAACTTATTTTCAAAATTTGATGAAGTTATTATGTGAAAAGACTTTAAATTCCTTTTTGAGTTAATTATGATTTTAATTTTAATTTTATTTTTGCCTGGGGAATTAAATTCTTTTCGAAATTCCTCTAAGTATTCCCGAATCATTGGATCGAGAATTGCCTACATGAACTTTCTTACTGTGCATGAACGAAGGTGATATTGTGATGCGGGATTATTAATAGTTACTAGAGCGTGCGTTTAGTATTCGATGGTGCACGTAATAGAGAAAATTCATATTACAGCACTTATGTCCCTTTCCACTAATGTAGATTAACTTTGATAATGTAGATTAACTCTGTTTAACCTATCATTTACTTTTTTCTAATTCTTACAATTAAATTCGGATTTTTAATTTTACTGTTTCAGACATTGCATTCGTATCGATGTTTATGTATAAATTTTGATTTCGCGCGTATGCTTTTGTAATGTGAGGACATGCAACGTTAATTCAAGGATTCAAGGATATAAAAATCTAAAGACCTTGCGACGATCTCCTTAAACAGAGTGTTTACTATTGAGAAAATCTAGAATTTTTAGGGAATTTATTTTTTATCCTTGAAAATCACGAATTTTTATGGAATTTAGGGAAATTTTTAGAAAACTTTTAAATTTAATTTTTATCTTTTCTTCTGACAAAGTTGTTTCTTTAATATCATTTTTTCTTGATAATGCAAAATTAAGTAGTAACAAATGACACATCTAAATATTTTTTTGATTCACGAGTTTTTATAAAAAGTTACATCATTCTCAACTGTCGTTGTGTTTAATTACCTTTCGGATTCTTTATTTCCAGTTAGATCTGTGCATTACAGACAGATCGTTATATGCTGTAGTTCATATTAAGGTAACTGTACTTATATGGCCTAGTATTCAATATGGTTTTGCTGTTTATAAATAGTTACGTGGTGAATTGAACAAATAAGTAGTATGTCGTATAGGCTGTGAATGTGACTTGTTTACAACAGTTGACTGCTCAGTTTGTGTATTCTGTTGTTGACAGTGAGGTCAAAAGTAGAATTTTTCTTGATTGTGTTTCTCATGATCTAATATTTGGGAAAATTATTGATTTCTATAATTATTAAGTGATGGTTATTAATCTCCGCAGGTCATATTATTGTAGCACTGTATTTATATTTTACAGTGCTGTATTTAATTTATATTTTGGTCATCACGTCTTGCTTATAACCAAAGAAAAAAAAACTATTGTATAATCAGTATGGCCTAGATCAATAATGAGTACACATACATCGATTGTAATGTGTTTTTTTATACTTTTATTCGGATCATAAATTTGAATGCATCTATTAAACTGTACATAAGCCATGGTTTTAAGAGAAAAAAGATAAGTCAATTGTTTACTTAATAGATTGTTGATGAAAATAGTTCTTTGTGTACTTTTGCATGTCGATATGTCAATAAACATGTTAATATGTTAATAAACTTTTAAATGTAACATTGGATTATTTGATTATTTATTTTTCAAACACTTTGTAAAAAAGAAGAAAACATAATTATACCATATTGAGTACATATGTACCTAATATGACCTAAATAGTACCTTTTCTAAAAATCTTTACTCATATAAATATTTGAAATTATCCCACATTTTAAATTAATATTTAGAAATGTTTCCTACTTTGAATGTAGTCAGTTTTCAATTTTGGACTGAGCAAAAAAATTAGAAAAAAAATCAGCCAAGCTTAGGTAGACTATACAGGGTATAGTCATATTATTTCTTTTTAGTTTCTCAAATTTAAAACTGAACTTTTTTGTGATTGTATGATTGAGAAACATTGAAGGGTATAATAAATTTATTTTAAAACTTTATTTGAAAATTCTCTAATCTGAAATAAAATTCCTGGAAAATTCTGGGAATTCTCAGGGATTTTTTTTTTCAAAATTTGAGTAAATTCCTCGAATAAAGAACGCATGTTATTGAAGGCCCACATATTCCAGTGTACAATCGGAAAAAATCTGGAATTTTCAGGGAATTTTCTTTTTTATCCTTGAAAATGGATTTTTATTGAAATTTAGGGAAATTTTTGGAATTTACTCTTAAATTTAAATTCTGTTTTTCTCACAAAAGTATTACTTTTATCGTTTTTTTCTTATATAAAATGTCGATAATTGATTAGCAATAAATTACATTTATATATATATATATATTTTACGTACATTCTCGTGTGACTTACAAGTTTTTATAAAAAAATCAATAACATTAAAAGACTACATTGTTCTAAATTGGCATTGTATGTTTAAGCACACTGAGAAAAATGATTTTATTATATCAACAAAATATCTCTGATTGAATGTGTTTTGCTGGAATCAAACAGAATTTCTGGTTATTATAATATAACTTGAGATTTTATATAATTAGAACGTTTGATAGATTTTACTATAATCCAGGCTTTCGTCAAGATTTTTGATTCGTCCGTTTTTTAATAGACGTACTGGTTGAATATACCAGATTTCTAATTAATACAACAAAATTATTTTCGTATTCTAGGTTAGATTATTGTGGATAAATCATTATATGCCATTTAGTTAATATTATTTTTTTATAGTACTTTTTCAAATTTCAAATTTCAAATTTAATTATTCAAGTGACTTCTTTTGTATAATTAAGAAACATTAAAAGATATATTAAAATAAATTTATTTCTTAGTTGCATTAAAAACATTCTCTAATCTTAACTGGAATTTGAATAAAATTCCTGAAATATTCAGAGAATTCTTTTGCAAAATTAGAGTACACATTTATGTTGGAGGATAATGAAAAATACCATTAGAGAAAATCAATATTGGTAGTATAGTAAATTGGCCCGCGATTAATTACTTATTTTGAATATATTAAAGGGCCAATTTAATACACTGCTAGTATTAAATTTCTGTAAGAGCACGAGAATATCTATCCGTGAAAATCTAAGGGATCCGCGCTAAGGGTAGCTATATAAGTAAGCAAGTGATTAGTCTTTTACTACTGAGAATGCATCACTGACAGATCTATAAAGACTGATGACTCGAACATGGTGAACGGTGTGGACGAAGCTGTAGTTGCGAATATGCACCTGCTGGCAGCGGCCACGTCGGCGATAACGATGGCTACGGCGACGACGACAACGGCAACAACAACGACGACGACGACGACGTCGGCCGCGGCGACTACGGACGACGCCGAGACAGTGACCAGGTGCGACTGTAATAATGTCGTCGTCCCACCTCCTACTGCCTCTTCACAAAACTCCCAATCGCAAACTGGAGTGGCCTCTGCCTTCCCTATAGTAAGTATCTCACTATTTTTCAAAAAAGGACTTAATTTGTTTCAAGTTGAAAGTTGCTTCAAACTTTTGAAAATTTTTGAAGGAATTTGAGTGTAAAATCGAAAATATAATTGTGTTAAAAGATAAGATTACAGTACTAGTCATTGAACATATAAAAACAATTTAATATAATTAATATAATTGTATTTCTAAGTAAAAAATATTTTAATTAAATCTGTACGAAGATTAGATCTAGAGAATATTAATTAATTGCAATTTATTATTTTGAAATCTTATTGTCTTCATATTTTTCTTAAATAATTATTTACTAGTGATTGAAATAGATCAAATAAGAAATTAAATCAATATATAGAGACAACTTAATATCATTATATTTTTCAGTAAAAAGTGATATTTTAATCAAATTTATATGTATAAAAATTATGAAAATTGCATCTAAAAATATCGATTAAGTTACAATTAATTTATTTAAAGTTTTATTTCTTTCTTAAATAGTTGATGATTGATTTAGTAAAAAAGATACAATATAAAATTTCTTTAAGGATGAGGAAGCAAAAATCTTTAGGACATAAAAATGGAAAAACTATTAACATTAAAAATTCAGAAATTAAGGATTTGAAAGATGCAAATTAAAGATCTAAAATCTTGTTATATCTAGAAATATCTATATAGAATATCTATATGTGTACAAATAGATTATTAATTTATTAAATTAAGAGATAAGAATCTAATTAGATAACTAATTAAGTAAAAATTTTTTAGAAGTACAAATAATCTTAAAATTATTACATAATTTAAAAATTTGATTTATAAGTTTTAAATCTTTCTGTGAAATTTTATTCAGATCTTTGCGTCATATTTATCGCGATTCTTATATTCTGCAGAGTAATGACTATTCTTAAATACCGCGAGCTAATGAATATTTTGTTTTCTGCAGGATCTTACGAGGCCAAGCTATGCCCAAGTAGCGCAACATTGCCGTGAGCTACCTTGTACAAAACACAAAACAGATGAGAGGGATAGAAATGTTTAAAAGTTGCACGTAAGTATCCTTTTTCTTTCCAACGATTTCCACAGATACTTCTTTAGAGAAGTATTGTAGAGAAAATCGATAAGTTTAATCGTGCGAATAATGCCCATTTCCATCAATGTAGATTAACAACTTTGATCTCAGTTTAACTTACTCCTTATCTTTTTTCTAATTCTTAGAACTAAAGAAAAATGAAGAGTAAGTTAAACTGAGATCAAAGTGTTGGTGGAAATAGGCATAATTAAAAATAATTGCTAATGTTAGTGTTATAAGAAAATCTCAAGATTATTTTAAATAAGATGCCTGGGCTAAATAAGGCCCATTTAATTAATTTTATTTTTTAAGAAACTAATAGAGTTTTTAAAAATAGAATTTTGCAAACTATATTTAATAAAATTAAAAAAATGAAAATAATTGTATTATCTATTAAGTAGTTTTTAAAAATAAAATTTTGAAAACTCTACTTAAATAGAACTGTTAAATAGAATTAAAGAAAAAATAAAGTAAATTAAGTGGACCTTGTTCTAATATAATTTTAAACTATTAAAAAATACTAGTAAAATTAGTAAAAACTATTAAATAGTTTTTTTAAAAATAAAATTGATTGAGTCTTACATTATTAAAGAGTTTTTAAAACGCTATTAAATAAAGGTCATGAAATTTTAGAATTTTTAAAATAAAGAAATGAAATAGAATTTTAAAGAATAAAGTAAATTAGTAATAAATTTTGTTTTACTGAATATAGTTTTAAAATTCTATTAAATAAAATTTTTTAAATTTTATTATAAATTTTATGAAAAACTATTAAACATAGAATTAAAAAAAAATAAATGAGTTTAATGTGAAATAGAATTTTGCAAACTATATTTAATAAAATTTAAAAAATGAAATTAATTGTATTATCTATTAAGTAGAGTTTTTAAAAATAAAATTTTGAAAACTCTACTTAAATAGAACTGTTAAATAGAATTAAAGAAAAAATAAAGTAAATTAAGTGGACCTTGTTCTAATATAATTTTAAACTATTAAAAAATACTAGTAAAATTAGTAAAAACTATTAAATAGTTTTTTTAAAAATAAAATTGATTGAGTCTTACATTATTAAAGAGTTTTTAAAACGCTATTAAATAAAGGTCATGAAATTTTAGAATTTTTAAAATAAAGAAATGAAATAGAATTTTAAAGAATAAAGTAAATTAGTAATAAATTTTGTTTTACTGAATATAGTTTTAAAATTCTATTAAATAAAATTTTTTAAATTTTATTATAAATTTTATGAAAAACTATTAAACATAGAATTAAAAAAAAATAAATGAGTTTAATGTGAAATAGAATTTTGCAAACTATATTTAATAAAATTTAAAAAATGAAATTAATTGTATTATCTATTAAGTAGAGTTTTTAAAAATAAAATTTTGAAAACTCTACTTAAATAGAACTGTTAAATAGAATTAAAGAAAAAATAAAGTAAATTAAGTGGACCTTGTTCTAATATAATTTTAAACTATTAAAAAATACTAGTAAAATTAGTAAAAACTATTAAATAGTTTTTTTAAAAATAAAATTGATTGAGTCTTACATTATTAAAGAGTCTTTCTATCCATCTTATATTGATCGCTCATTATTGGATTAAACACACAAGTGGATCGGAGATATCCCATATGTTTCGAACGCTTGCTGTGTGAAGACGGAATGAGATAGGAGGTTCAGACGGGGGTAAAAAAAGTTTGAAATCTCTTTTGATTGATATGGTTGATCAATTTTATTATAGTCAACTAGAATTTGAACGGCACGGCAGCAAAGTTTTGTTGGGATCTGTGTGACTACATTGTGTGTGAGCGAAACTTTTGTGAGTAATCTTATACAGGGTGTCCCAAAAAGCTCAGATCCCCTCTTAAGAGCAGATTCTTTGGAACATTCTAAGAAAAAAATCCTAATACAAAGATGTTGAGGGTATAATGGTTTTCAAATTATTTCAAATTATACACGATTAAAGTTTACAAATCACAGAGCTGACATTTCGCGCGCTCAGGCATGGTGACATGACAAGGGGTGAAGGTACCACAAGGGTACCTCTTGACATTGAGATTGTCATATAAATACGCAGTGACATTTTTATTAAGAAATTATTTCTATAGGAAACATATTTGTACATTACATATGCATAATTAATGTTTTCAACAAAATATCAATTCAATAACAAGATATTACGATACCCGTTGGGTCAGCTGTCAAAATAAATTCATTACTATGTTTNTAAATTCACTACCATGTTCATATGATAAGAACTTTTATGGTAATATATCGATAATATCGATAATTTATATTGATATGAAAAAGATTGAATATGTTGATAATATGTTTGACAGCTGACCCAACGGCTATTGTAACATCTTTTTGTTGAATTGATATTTTGTTGAAAACATTAATTATACATATGTAATGTACAAATATATTTCCTATAGAAATAATTTCTTAATAAAAATATCACTGGGTATTTATATGACAATCTCAATGTCAAGAGGTACTCTTGTAGTACCTTCACCCTTTGTCATGTCACCATGCCTGAGCGCGCAAAATGTCAGCTCTGGAATTCGTAAACTTTAATCGCGAATAATTTGAAAACCATTATTATACCCTCGACATTTTTGTATTAGGATTTTTTTCTCAGAATGTTCCAAAGAATCCGCTCTTAAGAGGGGATCCGAGCTTTTTGGGACATCTTATATAAAAAAGTCTGACAAAACACATTCGAGCAAGTCCGTTCGCGTATGTTACTCGCATATACTCTGTCTAAAGTTAGAATACTATATAGCGCTGTGGAAAAGGGGGCTTCTCCGAAATATACCATGAAACACATCACTTTTCAATTTTAGCCATCTTGAGTTAATCAAAAATACCTTGTATTCGCCTTGTTACACAAGTATATTTTTTAATAGAAATGACAAT
>QKQZ01011846.1:0-27111 GCA_003595255.1 Solenopsis fugax | reverse complement strand
ACACCGCGTACGCGCGCGATCAATTTGCGGATCGTGATACACGCACACGACTTACTTGCCGCAGTCGACGTGGTTTGTCACTGTGCAATCGAAACGTCGTGCGTCGCGACCACCATTTACATTCGCAAATTGGCATACTTGCGACTCGTGCCTCAATAAAGATACTCCGCGTAAAGCCGCGTCGCACGCTCTACATATTTCAGTTTTCTATAAAAGTCGGAGAATGATCCGCTGACCTAATTGGATTTTATCAATTTGCCGTGTCGCGCACTTTCGAGTGACACGGCGCGCAGAGAAGATTCCGAGTATTCGCAACAATTGGGACTGACAATTAAAGGAATTGTGCCAGTTTGTCGGCTCGAAATGCGAGATGCCGAGAGAGAAGCCGAAGAGTCATTCAAAGTTTACTAACAGAATTAGTATTCCCCGGTCTAGACTGCTGCGAATTCCGAGCCGCGACGCAGTCGGCGTGGAATTAAGTTTCTTGATAAGAGATCGGATAGGGAGAGGCAGTTCTATGTCGGGCCAATTTAGTCTTTACCTTCATTTTTACGTAGAGTAAGAAAGTTACGCAAGTCAAAGAAAGCTCAAAGGGTTCAAAGAAGTTGAACTAATGTTTTAAGGGATGGTTAAGAGAGACAAAAGATAAAGGTAGAGAATTCGAACGCTCTTCGTGGAGATTCTTTTATTTGTAAAAGAATAATTACCGCATAATTTATTAAACGGATTGTTCGTTACTCAGTTATCCCAAACGTTTTTATCTGAAGTAAAATATATTTACTACTTATTTCTTTCATCTAGCTTTATGTTAATATACTTTAATATTAAACATGTTGAAATCTTTCGAAATGTTAATCCGTAAAAAAAATTGACGTATATACAAATAACTTTCATATCAATCATTTCAAACGAATTTAATATATTCTCTATATTTTTTAATGATACAATTACATATTATGATTTTTTAGCTGTTTTTGTCCGTATTAATATGATAAGTTGATTGATAGAAGAAACATCTCGTCTTTCTCTTCCGGTTGCAATTGTAGGGACGAATGGTTTGATATCGGATCGTTCAGAGAAACGGATCGAGGAGAAGAAAGTGCAGATGATCGAAGAAAAGGTGGTCTTTTGAAAGCGATAGACACCTTTGTGAACGGCTCAGAAGACCCTCTATTGGAAGTGACTTCTGTGGTACGAGACGACAGATGAAATCTGCTTGGCTCGCCTCCGTCTGGCATAGACATAGTTTATAGGCTGATAAACCGATAATTCATCTGAAAGGTTCAAAGGAAATGAAGCCAGCAGCCAATCCATTCATAAGAGCTACCTACGCCATTGAGAGCAATGTTGCCCCGATATTTTGTATTATTATTTCTCTCTAGACAAGTCCTTTAATTATCGATTTATCGGATCGCCATACTTCCGATTTAAGAATTTCTTGTTACAATGTTACTTATTGAGATTGCTGTGATATGGAAATCTAATTTAATATAAATATAAACTAAATAAAAAATAATATATAATAAATAATATCTAATTGTAATAAAAGTTTCTTACATTCTTTTTTCATTTAATATAAATAATATACGTTAGAAAAAAAATAAAAAAATAAGGCATTTGAAAAATTTTGATTTTTTTAAAATGAAAAACATTAATTGTCAGGATCTTAAATAAATTTTTAAAACTGTAATAAGTTATTGTGTTGCACAATATTACAATATTATTCTTTAAAAAACGAAATTTTACTTTGAAAAATACATCTTTTAGTATTCTGTAATAATTTTTGTGATGGATTTTGAAATGGAAATATTGAAAAATCTCAATATGTTAATTGTAAAACCATTTAGGGCTAATTTTCACAAATTTCGTGCGTTGCATATGAATATATATTACGCAAATAGGATTATAGTCCGACTCTTGAAACAAACACGTCTTAATCTCATTCTCGGACAACATGTAGCAATTTACATGTTGTACGCTCTCGAATACTCGCGCGTCTGCCCAATTACTTAATGACTGTAATACAGTCTTGCGCCAACCTTACAGCGCGTTACGTCGTTATTGCCGATAGTTTCATTCGAAACGGCGCGTGCTCGCGTGCATCGTACTTATTAATTAACAGCGATAAGACGGAGTGTTGCGACTGTGTACGCGCGCGTATCTTCTCGTGGGAGAAGCCTGGAAAATTGCAATGCCCGTGTCGCGACACAGCACAGGACGACGATTACGTTGGACGGCGAAGGGAGAGGACGGGGAGAGGAAAAGCTCTTGCGCGAGAGAACGGGCCGGAGATAAAATCGCCCGTAATGAACTATCCGGACCTGACGTGAGCCTAATGAGGACTGCAGAAATAATCTCGGGTCGAGATAGAAACGCGCGCGTATACGCGACTCCGCCCGCGATACGCGGCTTCGTTGTTCTCCCGCGACTCGAAGGGAAGACACGTCCCTGCTTCCGGTGGCTGGAGAAGCTGGAGGACTTCTCACCTGTCATCCCTTTGTCTTTCCTTAACACTCTCGCGACGCGAGGGTTACGGTCGGTGTCTTTGTTACAAACGACGGTTGCAACGTGCCCCGCAAGCTAAGTTTCATTTAATATTGTTTGTGAACGCAGCTGGGATTTTCTTTCTTTGAGATGAAATGATGATTACTGATTGTCAAAAAACAATTTGTATAAATTTTCAGAGTACAATTATAATTCACAAATTTTTTAATACTTTAGTTTCACAATACGTCACATAATTGATTACGTTACTCGCAACACTCACTTGACATTCTTTTTTTCTCGAGATTTTCATCCAAAGTCTTGAACAATCGTTTCGAGAGGTCAGAGCCTCGCTCACCCTCTCTCACTCTCTAAGTTTCATTTAATATTGTTTGTGAACAATATTAAATGAATTGAAATGTTTGAGATGAAATGTGATGATCACTGATTGTCAAAAACAATCTGTATAAATTTTCAAAGAGTACAATTATAATGCACAAATTTTTTAATACTTTAGTTTCACAATACGTTACACATGCACAATTGATTACGTTACTCGCAACACCCACTTGACCCACTCTTCCCTTTTTGGCGCGACACTTGACTTGGTTCCCTCTTACCGTATCTTCGCGCATTCGTCGTCCCATCATGCAAATGCGATTAGTCGCGCGCGTGAGACTGCATGCCGTCCCGAAAAAAATTCTCGTCCCGAGAAATCCAATCCTTCCGATAGAGAATTCAACATCATTAAACAGGCGATAAAATCGCGTGCGATTGCGTCGACGTTCTCTTAATTTATTCAGTGGATTTAATTAGTCCGCGGGATAAGTACCGTCGACTTCCTAGTCGTGACACGCGCGACCATCCCTGAATGCCGCTCCTCTTCCGTAACTCTTGCACGTGAGGACGGGTGGCTTTATCTCGAGAGTGACGGTCCCGGAGGAGGCCACCTCCCGTCTCTGCTCTAGCACCATCCCTCATCTGTCTTCATGTTCCCGTGCAAATATGACTACCAGCCTACAGACGTGCGCGCACTCGAGACGCGTGCAGTGGACTTTCCGCCGGATATGGAATATTAACGGACGAACGGGAGTCAAGTGCAAAATTAAGCGGTTTACACTTTTCGCGTCGGGTACGTTACGTACCGGTACGTAGCTGTGTAAATAGAGATTTGTTCTACGCTTGGAACTGAAACGCTTACAAGGACAACGAGAAGTACTAATAAGAGAAAAAAAAAAAGAGTGACGAAGAGCAAGAATAAACAGAAACATCGATACGATATTAGAATAAAACTTTGCATAAGTGTGATGTGAACAAAATCTCAATATTTTACAGTGGAATTTTCATGGATCCAACAACTCAGAGATTTATTATTATTTTCATAAGATACGTGCAACAAAGTGTCCTAATGACCGAAATCCTTATTAACCTTAAATGCTTGTCCTAAATAATTGTTCTTAATATAAAAAATATTATCTTGATAAAAATTTTTCTTAAAAATTTTTAAGAACAAATATATAAATAATAAACTCTAACCTAATTGTGTAACAAATTTATTTTTTTAACGTTAATTTTTACAATATTGAAAATAACCTACCTTATAAATATCTTAAAGTATTTAAAGATTACAATTAAGTTTTAATATAAAGAAAACACATTTACATTCTTAAATATATCTGTGGTTTCGCATAAGAAAGAATCACCATGAGTCAAGATGATGTTATAAAAAATCTACGAAAAAAAATTTTGTAAAAAATCTTCCATACGTACTTCATATACGTACAGATATATGCAGAAGAGACAAGCCTACGCCCTGACAAGCGTATGGCACGCGAATAATGTATATATTATTACTTATTATGTAGCATTTTTTTATGTACGAACTTCATCTGCTTGAGAAAGTGCACGATTCACATTCCTCTTATATGAATTTTTCCACACATATGTAGAAAGAGGTGTGATCTTTCACGAAAAGGGCGGAGAAGTGGGAACGTCGAATATGACGCGATCCCATTCAAAATAGACGGATTGGAATAGAATACGCAGAAATTGGGATTTATTGCGAGGAGTCCCTCTCTCGAAAGTCCCGCGGGAATTCCGCAGCGTGAACCATACGCGTACGCGCACACTGAGGAAAAATTCAAAGAAACGCACCTGCGAGGAGAAAGGTAGAATCTGATTCGAGGACAGACGATGGAGGAATATTTCCGATTTTGTTACGCGGTGTTCCTTTTTTCCATGGAAAAGTGGTTGACTTCGCCACTGTTGGCGTATCTGCTCGTACCCGATTTCTCTCGGGAGTCGACGCGGCAGTTCGACTATTCGACGTGGCTGGCTGGTTATGCAGATGCGAAGACTCTGCGAGATCGACGTAGAAATACCGATGGCGATGAAACAATGCCGTGACAAAACGACGAAATAAAAATCATGAGGATCAGGTACTTGCCCGGAGAGTAACTGTAAAACTCTAGACTCGAGACTCGCTAGCAGAACGACTTGCGCCGTTAATGCATGAGATTTATAGCATAGATGGATATATCTGAGTACTATATTACTCTTGGAATTGAAACACTTTCAAGTCAGATGCAGTTTATCAGGTCTATTTACATAAAAATAGCTTTTACTCAATCTTTTTTTTTTTTTATGAAAAAGTAGACGTAGTAAAATTTAATTTTTCTATAAAATAACGTTATTTTGATAAGATATTCCACTAATGGTATCTTTATAACATATTTGTCGAATTAGAAACTATTTGCGACATTAAAAAATATATAAGAAAATAACGATATACGTTTTATAGTGTCAAACATGAAAAATCACTAAACGTTGAGGTTGATAGAATTTTGATAGAAATTATGACGTACATAATATGTAGATCACGACATATATAATCAAGATTTTAGATTATCAAGTTCACAAAGCTCTCATCGATATTGGTAACGCGTTATCGTAACATTTTGCGATGTAGAGACGAACGAACTCGCGTCTTCCGGTTACATTGAGGCGTAAAAGTCGGGAGCGACGTCATCCTATTGATTTTACGAGGCTAGTTCCCCGAACAAAAAGGTAGAGCAGCTACGTAATGCTGTATCGATCTTATGATGCTGCCATTACCATTTATCGATAGAAAAATGAATAAAAGATTCCGGACACGGTCGTATGCCCAAGTTCGGTTCGGTACCTCGGTGCACGTATATCGATGTATAAATATTATTTCGCGTTGTTCGCATTTATGGCCGCCATAAATATATTTAAATACATTACGGCGATGCATTATAACGTTACTCCATATGAAGACGTCAACCGGAAAATCTTGTAGAAAGCTTCTTATCATATGTCGAGAGAATCATTCTTCGACTCGATAAGTCGAGACACGTACATATTGCTTTAAGACACGTTTGATAAGAGAATTCTGTGATTTAATAGAATCATGTTTTTAAAAAGTTTATTTAAAAATATTTTTTTATTTTGAGAGAGAATGTAAATGAGCTTATTATACAGATTATTTCTACAGGGGAGATTTTTATTTAATTACGGCAATATGCAAGATAATATGAGCGATATTTTCGGTTAAATTTGTAATAGAATTGTTTACTGAAGATGATCGCATTTACGGTCGAAAAGTATAAAATGTAATGTTTATTGTTATTATATATTAAAAATTGTTTATATTAGCACGACCTAGCTTTGCTCTTTTAGCCTTTGACAATTTATTTAATTTTTTTAAAATGCATAGCGGAATTAAATTTTTTTCTTTTCTCATTACTGAATTAAAATAATGTCGTGAGTAAAATTTTCCACGTAAGTTTTATATATAATATGATACAGAAGATTCATAAAGAACTCTTTGCTGCTTGTTAGAACGGTAGATGTTCCTCGCTGCCGCACTGTCTCTTTGTGTCCATCTTTGATTCTATTTCTAGATGTGTAGCTACGTCCTCGGTTTCTTCGTCATTTTCTTGTTCTTCCTCGCTCGGTTACCTGGTGTCTCGTGAATTTCGTTATCTTCTGCTCCTTCCCTCGCGATATATAGTTCGTTTCGCTAGAACTATCTCGAAGTTTGCGGAACTTCTAAGTATATGTAGTCGTCGTCGTCGTCGTCATCATTTCCGGAAGAAACTTTGTACCATGTGATTCTATGTTGTAGTCGATGAAATCGAATTCTTGTGTAAATGCAATTGTTATGAAATAGCGATGCAAGTTGTCAAATATTTTCTTCGTTAATTTTTAATAGACCAATTTCGTTAAAAATTATACACAGTTAGTCAATTAAAAACTAGTAAAAATCAGAATACGAAATCATATTGCGCTATCAACCGATAATGTCGAATTACATTAATTAATGATTAAACGTTAATTTAATTAATATTATGTAATGATATATAGCTATCCTCTGCTGTAATATTGAACCATTTAACAAAGTTAATAATTATTCGTTATTAATACCTAGCTTTAAATTATTCATTTAAATTTCAGTCACTCTTTAATAAGAAAAAATAATTTATAGCTAATCGACTTGATTTGTACATCTTAAATACTTCTTGCAGGATATTTATTTTTTTCAATAAATTGTAAGCTGGTATTCTTTAAATTTATGTAATTTATTTTTTTCGAAAAATAAGCACTTTTAATCAAACTACAATATTTCGCTCGTTATTGTAAAATAATTTTTAAAAGTGTCAAATGGCCAAAGAATTGCTCATCGTTCGACACTTTTAGAGATAATTTTTAATCATTTCGGTAAATTGTGCTCCTCAATAAATAAAATTGCTTTAATATTTGGAGATTTAATTCGAGATCCATTTGCCGTTTGGATGAAATTAACGCGTATAAAAAATTTTTTCCATGCATCTCATTCACCATGCACAGCCGTGCTGATCGGTGCAGCGCACGCATCGATTGTTCGGGATTCAAGGACGCGTCGAGCGGTGTGCGGGATCGATCAACCGCCAAAGAGCGGCGATGCTTTCCGCCGGAGTTTAAGTCCTAATCGTCATCGTAATCGCTGAAGCGGTGGTTTGAATCGCCTCTCACGATATCGGCGCGGCATTGTCCATTGTGCGCCATATACGTGCCGGAGGCCTAGCGACGAGACTTAGCATACGTGCATTCATAAGAACGTCGAGGATACGCGTCGAAAAACTATCTGGATTCTTGTACCTCTGACTGAGGTTCTTAGATTGAGCAACCAAAGATTCAACACGGTAAAATCTTGTGAAATTCATTTCTCGATGCTAAAATTGTTGATGTGAAGATTTTAAAATAAAAATACGACGCTGTTTTTCCTCTGTCTTTCTTCGTCGCGAAAAGTCGACAAGTTTGAGAATTTCCGATAATAGAAATGTCGAAGAATTGATACTTCAAATTTGATGCTTCAAGCTTCCATTTTCCAGCAACAAGCTACTGTATCGAGCAAAAGGACAAGATATTTTCTGTTAACTCTGTAAAAAGTAAAAAAAGAAAGTACATTCTAACAGATTTTTATCTTGAAATTCTAGAACTTATTGAATAACTTGCAAGAACAGTAATAAAAAAGAGACATAACAAAATGCCATAAAATATATTTGCTTATAAAAATAAGATTTTATTATGTTGTAAAATTTTCTCTTTTATTAATACAAATGTAGGAATATTTTGATCAAGATTCTAGTCTTCTTTCATATAAATATCTAATCAATATCTAGCCTTCAAGTGCACTGAGAAAAAAATTTGTTAAAAAATTAAAATATTTAGTCCGATACGATCAACTAAATTGGATTCATTCAACAATTATTTAGTTGTACAAAAAAAAGTATAGTTTATTCATGTCAACCATTCAATTTTTTAATCAAGAATTAATTAAAGCAATATTTAATTCCACACACATATCGAACTAAACGTTTTAGTTTTTCAACAAATTTTTTTTCTCAGTGTGTTGCAAATAAAATATAAAATATTTTTAAGCATGAAGCATATTTATTTTAATCAAATTTATATACGTAAATTATAAGTTACGATTTTAGAATGAATTTTTAATTGAATTAGCTTGACACGGGCATCATAACAATGTTTTGAAATTGCTTGTTAATTGACAGTACGAGTGCAGACATTCTTTCAGATGTATTTGATTACAGTTTTAGTTGAATGTTGCATTTTTCGGGATTCGATGAGAAAGTAATGGAAAACTAACCGCGAAGAGAGCTTCGCCATGGCCGGCGAGCGGTGTACTCTGGGGGGAAGGGAAAAAAAAGGAGTGAGCGATACGAAAGTTTCGCGAGAACCGTAAAGTGCCGCGAGTGCTCGGAGGCAGGGTGAACAATTTCGTCGGTTATAAAAGTAATGCGATACCTCGTGCGCGCGACGGAATATGGAGCGGCGGCGTCCATTATGGAAAAAGCGCGGCGGCGGGAAGTAACGAAAAATTTAGTGCCAAGCGAGACTAATCATTTAGGAACTTTTTGCGACGGTACCCGCGGGAATAGGGGTAGCTTCCGCGCGGCGCGATATATATTTTTCAATATACGCGGAATCAGAGACGCGAAGTAGTAAAATAAGATGATGCCATTGAGAGGGCGTAGTATCTGCTGCGCAATACGCTCGATTTATGTAGCAACAGCTGTTCTTTAAAAGTTAAATAAAACGAAAAGTTTTGTGAGCTTTTCGTATCTGTACATGTCTCCAAAAAACTTGTGCCAAGGATAAAAAAGTATTAATATATGTATGAGAGGATTTGAAGTAAGAATTTATTTTGGAATTTCAGGATAGCATTCATGAATTTGAAATAAAAAGATCCATCATAAAATTAGCTATACAGAAAAAAATGACTATCAAATCAACAATTCATTGTTTCATATATAAGCAAGAATATAAAATCTCTTTGGAAGAATTTGATAATCTTGATTAGACATAATTTGCTTATATGAAGAAACAAAATTTCTTTATGTTAGCAAATTATGTCTCTTTGAGATTATAAATACTTCCAAGGAGATTTTATATTCTTTTATATATATGAAACAATGAATTGTTGATTTGATACTAATTTTTTTTCTGTGTAGTCTCAGTTTAGATTGATTATGAAAAAGACGCACTTTATTCATCAGCGAGTCACTGAGTTTTGCTCTTCGAATATTTTTTTCTTCATAACGCGCTAAGAATCCACAAATCTTTAATATTACTGTTAACATATTGCACAATGTATTTCGCATACATTGGCTACGGTCGCAATTAACGCCTGCGTTCGTCTAAACGGGTGTACCGCAGAATTCAACGGTATCAACAGCGGCACTGCTCGTCAGCCGCATGGGCTTCTCTTCAGCCACAGACATCTATACTTACGCCAGACCGCTAATACCGTTGGTTGGCGTAGTACAAATTGAACAACATGGTATTCGAATAGAGGAAATGGCAGCCGTACGTAATCATATGTCGGTATGACTTGCGGGCATGTCATTAAAGATTATTACAAATAAAGCGCAATGTGAAGAGCGTGCCGGCGTAATAGTCATAAAATTGTCAGCGTGTTACTATCTTACTCATGAGAAACGCATGCCGACTACATTGTATCCGAATGGCGACTATCGCCATGCCGGATCTTCACTCCTCGTCTTTGTTCATCGCGTTTACTGCTGTTTGTGGTCTACTCTAAATGTAAACCACAGTACCTCGCGTTATTTCTGTGGATCGTTCGTTTACACTTTGCTGTTTTTAAACATACTCTTGTAATCAGTTCGCGTATTGCACACACATTCTGCAGAAGAGGGAATTTCACTTTATTCGGTGGATCAATATTTTCTAACTTGATTAGAAAAACAAGATGTTGAATTCAATAGCCAGGTATTCTTTTTTCAAAGAATTTTTGTCAAGTTTGAGATCGAGGAGATTTATGTGGAGTGTCTTGTAATTTTGCAAGACGTTGCATGGTAAATGCTAAAGCAAAAACTATGGCAAAAGATAAAAAATAATAAAAAAGTAATAAAAATAGAAGGATAATGAAGCGAAATTATTTGAAGCAAATTGTAACTGAAGACTTATATAAAATAGAGTTAAGATAATCTGTGAATTCTCTTAACTTTATTGTAACCGATACTCTGAATATTACACGATTACTGACTACATACACATATAAAATATGTTTTCAATTTTTTTTGCCATTTTATTAAAGGCCAATTATCTTTTTCATTTATTAAAAAAAATTTTCTCACTCTTTATAGACAAGATTTTTATGCTATAAGGACAAGTGCTCGATAATGGATGATATAATCGACTGCGCCAAATTACATTTTCCAGCGCGTTAGAAGTGCGAGAAGACCGAGGAAATGGAGGCGCCATAGAGTGCCTTATAATTTTATATCGATCACGTTCACGCGGTTTTTCTGTAATATACGGTAGAGAGGATGACTTAGCACTATGTCCTCAAAGACGTTTCTAAGCTGTTGCTTTTAATAAAAAGCGAACAGTCGAGAATCTATATATATATTTACGTCAACGCTTAATTAATGTCGCACATTTATTTTTTCGTGTTTCGTCGTCATTTCGACATGAAATTATTTCAATTACTTATCAATCAATTGCGGCTTGTGTCTGTTTTCGCCGAATTAAAATAAAAAACTCTTTGTTACATTCATCGCTTTTTCTCCTCCAATCTCCCATCGCATTTTTTTTACCCTTTCTTCTGTTTCTCGCAAAAACAATACCGACTGAAATCGATGTAACCCGACTTACGCTTTGTCTGCATTCCGATCATAATCATGATTCGCAATCGAAACTTTTCACAATATGAGAAAAGCCTAGGCAATGTTTCTTGTGAAATTACTTCAGAGTCGTATGCGAAGCCGCACATACAGCATCTCATAAATAAGACGTATACTGCGTGTAATATACAACTTGCAATCACGACTCGGAAAGTCTCTTAAATAGTGCCTATGCGTAAAGGTCGACACTCGTACTCGTGTGTAATGAACGATAACGACAATTTTCTAATAGCAGAGTTCGTTCCTCCTGTCGGAGATGTGTTTCGCTCATTACATCGGTCGTTTCCGACCGTAATATGTTCTTGCTTCCGTCGCGTAAGAATGTTCTGGATAATGTTGTTACGCGTCTGTGCATAAATCTTAGACGGTTATGTACGTGCGTCATAAATCATAGCCGGAGTACAAGATGTAGCGGAACTATCACTCAAATATAGATACTGCTAAGATAAACTTCGCGGAATGCCAATTGTTTCAACCCTTCAGAGACATCGATCATACCTGACTTGCGTGCAGTTAAAAACGAAGATTGATTCGCGAGTTTCGGCGAGCGAAATAATAGAAAACAATTTTATTCTTTAAATAAGTTTCTTTACATTTTATTTAACGCTTTAATTGTATTTGTATAATATTTTCTTTACTACATTAAGAAAAAAAATTTGTTAAAAAACTAAAATATTTAGTCCGACACGATCAATTAAACATTAGGTTGATTCAACAGTTATTTAGTTGCACAAAAAAATATAGTTTATTCATATCAATTATTCAAATTTTTTTTAGCCAAGACTTAATTAAACCAACTAAATATTTTAGTTTTTTAATAAATTTTTTTTCTCGATGTACATTAATAATTTTAAAAGTATTTAAAGTTGAAAAGTAAAAGTTGAAATGATTGCTTTAATTAATTAAAATTATTGCTTTCTTCTTTATGTTTTTCTAAAACCGTGAACGTCCGAAGGATATTACATTGCTTTTTCCATATCTTCTTCTTCTATATCTTTCTTCACTTCTATGTTCGATTCGCAACGCGCGTGATAGTTATATTATAACGCATGTTATTTCTGCAAGGCACAACCGCAATTGAATGCGATGCAATTATGAAAAAGCAATCGATATTTCCGCTCGCGGGATGATACACGTCCGATCGGTCATTACCAATGATTTCTCTTGACTGCACTCCTCTTCTTTCTTTCTCAGGAGGATAATTGACGCCTGGTCTATTATCCTTGCGAGTCACTCTCTTGGCCGGTGACTTTACTCTCTCGTAGGACGACGACACGCACAATGGTGTCGTCGGTGCCGTCGTCTATTTGCCTGTTATTCATGAGGGGCCATCTTTCTCTTTTGCAGAGGCCGAATGCTGCGTCGGTGAGACTACCAGCGAGGCATGCTGGGAACCTTGTTACTGCGTCCTCCTGCAGGACGAGCAGACCCTCACGGCTTACAGGAGCGAGGATATGGCGGTGAGTACATTTTTCTCTAAAAGCCTTTCCGATTCCCCTGGATTTATCCATCCTGCGGCTGTTTCGCTCTCACTCCTCTGCACACATGCGACACTATCATAAGGCATGAGACGGATTTACACCGCTGCTGTTACATGTTTGTTCTCCGTAATGCGCCGTTTTGTCGGTTCTCCCTCAGATATTATAACAGTGGTTCTCACAAAATGTGTTGCCAAATTTTAAATAACATTTAAATTACATTTATGACAGAACAATTGTAAATTATAATGTTATCTAATTTCGTGTATTTTAAATGTTTACGATATGGAAATATTAAGCTCTCGCGAACATAATTTTGCAGAACAAAGTCACATTATAAATTTTCTCGAATTAAGGAATTGAATTTTCGCATTATTCCATATTTGTGCGAATTTCCAAATGAAGTTACTTGCAAAATTTGATAACAACACATAATTTCAAATTGGAAAGATATTAGACCGTATATTAATGTATAAATACAAATTGAACAAGAAAGCCTTCTACGGTCGTAGCTAGATCTTATTGCTTCATATTTATTTGTGTGATTTTATATACCTTTTTCAAATTCACCCGATTGTGCGCCGAATTGTTTTTCCGGTCATAACACAGCTCTATGACGAATAAGAATAAGTAATATCACATTAATTAAATTGAAATCAATTTAATGACAATTGATGCTAACTTGCATCTTGATGTTAGACTCCTTATACCCCCTGAAAAAACTGTAAAGAATTTATTGTGAAAAATATCACCTCAGCCAGGGTTCGAACTTGGGACCTCCCGAATCTCCGGTACAGGTATTATGATCGGAAAAACAATTCGGCGCGCAGTCGGGTGAATTTGAAAAAGGTAGGGTAAAGTTGCCTATTATGAGATATTCCTTTTTTTAAAGGCTTATAATTTGTTTAATTTATACCATTAACTCCTATTTTTATATCCAAATTATAGTAAATATATTTAAGTTTCATCGCCAAAAGTTAGCAATCGATAATAGTTATACTTTGTTGTATATGAAATTTTTTATCAAAATTGCCGATTTTGTTAATTCAAAAAAAGAGTTCCTAATATGAGATACAAAGGTTTTTTTTATATGAAATGAGTCTTATCGACTTGGACGTTACTAGGTTCAAATTAAGCTTCAGACTCAAAATCTAGTTGACCAATCAAATAGTTCTTTCGATATTCGAAAACTTTTATACCTAATATTTTTTCCCAAAATCTATTCTCTTCGAGATATTTTAGTCTCAGTGCTAATGCTGAAGGCCATAACTTTCAAGCCTCATAATTCGAAAGTCCTCAATGAAAAACTTTAATATAGCATTTTGGAAAGTTCTCAAAGTCAGAATATGCAATAATAAAAGGGGAATTTTGAGTGTCTCATATTATGAGTTCCACGCTTTGCGGTTTCACGATCACCAAATCTAATATTTATAATTAAGCAAATCATCACATCCCGTATTTTTCTATTAATACCACTTTACTCTATCTACTGCATGCAGAATTTATCATTAAATATTGGTTTATTTTATAATAAACAAGGTTTAAAGACTCATCTCTATAAATCCTGACAACATCCAATTTCAAAAAAATTTTTTTTCAATGACTGCACGCATGATCTAATAATGAATTTTCTACTAAATAGATTTCACTCCAAGAGTAATAAGTTTATGATGGTACCAACCACACACACATGCGTTCATTAATGTAGCAGAAACCTCGCTACCTCATATTAGGAACCTATCCCATAATTGGCGACTTTACCCTATATAAAATCACACAAGTAAATATGAAGCAATAAGTTCTAGCTATGACCGTAAAGGCTTTCTTGTTCAACATAATTTCAATTTCGAAAATTTACTAATGTCTCCTCGAGGACCGCGTTTTCCACCCGTTGTGCACGTGCAATAACTTTACGATGTCTTTACAATACCTTTAAATTGGCACATCCGAGAACCTGTTTGATCGCTGAGTAAAATGCCACGGCAAAGGGAGCGCCGACCTCTAATTCGATTAGAAAGTTTATACTCCGTTGACTGACACGAACGGACACGTGAACGCTTTGAAGACTATACGGACTTCTACCCGCAACCGCGGATCGTTGCGAATAACGTTGAAGATTATCCGGAATCGCCTCTTATACGCGCCACGGGACTCTTCGACGATTCTCGAGTCCGTCCAGTTGGTAGGAAAAACTATTTCTACCAACCGGACGTGTCGCAGCGATTCGTGTTGCTTCGCGGCGCTCGATGTTCCGTTCGAGATTTATTCATAGACGCACAATAACGTAACATCGCGCGCTTGTACTTTTTATCAAGAGAATGAGTTGCACGAATTCGGTCCCGTAATCCCCACGGACACGTGTGTACCGAATATTTTTACTTTAATTTCACTCGGTTCGACAATTTCATGTACGCACGATGTTCGTCACGGCGTTCTTAAATGCGAGGAAAAAAACTCGCTTTGAATACAACGGATTGGTTTTGATGATGTTCCAAAGTATTACAGATAGAAAATATCCTGTATAGAGGTAGGATATCCTATCTCCCTGGATATTGATACAAATAGCAAACATAAAGAATATATCCATTGCTTTTAGCTCTTGGTAAAGCAAATACATGAAGACACGCAAATGGCTTCTGGCTCCTAGCAACGCAAACATATAAAATCACCTGAGCTGTCACGAGAGCGTTAAACTTGCAAGTTACGCGACTCACGAGCGGCTAAGCTTTTCCTTTACCGGTAGCAAAAGATTCGAATAGAACTTCTTGCGTGATACTGATCGTGCAACAAATATTCTATGGAAATTTATGCGACGTGATACGTATTCAATGGTACGTGCGATAGGTATCTTTAATCCCATTTATTCTTAATTAACGGTTCGCAACCCCGTCCAATCTCCATGCTCCATTGCTATTTCGTACTCCGCGAAATCGAGACTCGATGCAATAGACAAGAGGAATAAAAACATAGATAAAAGAAGCACGAGACGGCGAATATTTCGTGTTTCGGAATCGCTTCATTCCCTTGTGTCTCTTCGCCATCGTATCTCGAGCTTTCAGTTTCTTTTTTTCTACCTTTAATCCCCTCGGAGTGTGAACTCCGATCATTACTTAGAGAAGCGTCTTATCTTCGGTACACACAGCGAGAGCTACTTTCTTCTGATCCGAGACTTTCTCGTGCCAGCACAATTTAAAAAGTTTACACACGACCGGTTATTGTTAAATTTCAAATACATTGACATTTTTAACTCGTATATGACATAATGATTATGTTATATCTATAGATCCTTTTGATATATGGAACTGACATAAAAGACAGAAAAAGTATCTTTGTACGAAGAAATATTTTCAATATAATATTGTTTAAAATCTTACCTTTTTAGTTTTATTAAAAATATTTTTTTACATACTTTCATGCTTTAAAAATTTATATAATGAAAGACAAATTCCACTGGTTGACAAAAATTTAACATTTTTTTGGCTTTAAAGTAAACAAAGTTGTTTCTCATAGATTTTGATGCTCTGAATCTGGCCGCGAAAATGTATCACGTCAAGTTTTTGAGCTATTCTAACTTAAAGGTGCAAAAAATGAAGTTTTTGGCCATTTTCAACGACTTATAAAATGTCTAACAATTTTTTTTCAGCATCCAGCCGGATGTCACATTAAAATGTTATTCTTACCCTTTCCAATGCATATTCGATTGCTATGATCCGACTTTTTTTCGCTGAAATAGAGCAAATTGAATTTTTTTGTTTTTTAACCTTTTGTGTCACATTTATTTGTATCGAACCAATTGTTTTGAAAATTTGTATCCGAAGGTTTTTCTGATCGCTGATTACGAATTTGAAGACAGATTTTAAAAGTTCAAAGCCGATCCAAAAAACCCTGACACAAAAGGTTAAAAAACAAAAAAAATTTAATTTGCTCTATTTCAGCGAAAAAAAGTCGGATCATAGCAATCGAATATGCGTTGAAAAGGATAAGAATAACACTTTAATGTGACATCCGACTGGATGCTGAAAAAAAATTGTTAGACATTTTATAAATCATTGAAAATGGCCATAAACCTCATTTTTTGCCTTTAAGTTAGAATATCTCAAAAACTTGACGTGATACGACATTTTCGCGGCCAGATTCGTAATCAGCGCATCAAAATCTATCAGAAATTACTTCGTTTACTTTAAGGCCAAAATGGTATCGACCAGTGTACTTTATTGGCAAGATTTATTTTCAGTTGCTTTAAATGCAACAAATTTTCCAATGTATCTCCAGGTATTTTACGTACTGATGAAAGCTTAAGATGCCCAGGCTATAGTAGTATTATAGTACCTAGTAGAAACGTTCATACTGTTCCGTCGTTTCGATTTCGCTGAGGCATGTTTTAGCTGACATAAGTGGTAACCATTATGTATTTAGGGCTGTCTGAGACTCCTGCGGAATTTACTCCGCAGAGCGCTTCTTTTCCCGTTCACATTTCGCGTGAGAGCGTTTCGCGAATTTATACCTTACCTCTATTCAACAATCGTTCTAGGGTATCCTAAGTTCCTTCTTTGTAGAAAGGGATTTTTCTCGGTAACAAAAATGCCAACGTTGGCTTTTTACGAATATTATTAGTTGTTCCCTTTTTTTTAAATCAAAATATGACTATTTAACTGTTTATATTTCAAGATGAATCTTTATAAACATCTGATGTTTTTTAATAAGAAATTTAATTTATTAATTAAAATATTTATCTATTAATTATATAGATATGGGCCATATACATGTAAAATCTTACATAATCGTCTCTTGTTCAACATGCTCTTTTTTATCGTATTATCCCAAAATGTTTTTTTAAATTTTAATAAAATTTTATTACTATGTTATTTGTATTTTGTTGTGATTGTAATTCATAAGCACATCTATAATTAGCAGCTGGAATGAGACCCGAAATTTAATACCATGAATAGAAAATAAATTCACAAATAGAATGCACTGAACGATTCACACGACTTGTAGAAGCAGCTCCTTTGTCATTGACGATTTTATCAAGTAAGACTCGACAACTAGTACAGAAGTTCGATAGTAAAAGTTGAGTTGAGCTGAATATGCGATCGCCCGTGGTCGTTCTTGGCATTACACGCGGTACCTGCATGCCACATCGCCCCTATATAACGAGAAACCGGAACTCGAATCCCATTCAGTAGATCGTTCTTTGAAACACTGCCTTCTCGTGCAACCAGAAGTCCTTGTAAATTCCCGGAGTTGGCCATTAACCCTCGAGAAACTCCCACGATACGCGATGTCGTATGTCGGATTAGTTAATTCGAACGTTGTGTCGTGCCGAGCGAACTTGTCTTCGCAAATGGCTATATTTCTATTATTCTATCGTTTAAGCTATATTGCGGTTTTCAATTTCCCATCAGCGATCTTCATCTACCCGATTCTTTTGTGCTTTATTTAGTTTTCATAAATAGAATGCACTTTTGAAAAATTTTTTCTTTAGTATTTTAAATTTCTTAATTTATTTGTTTAATTTAATATTTATCTTATTCGGTCTCGTTCTTGCGAGATCAAAAAATCTGTCAGAACATTCAAAACAGTAAATTCCGTAATTCTTTATGGGAATAAATTATTCTGTAAATTTGATGGAAAACTGCTTTGACTGCTTTATGTCGCGAAATTCTGGAATCTATTTGACAAAATATTCTTTGTGTTAAATTAAGCGTTTAATGTAAGGAGCAGCTTTAAAAAAATTTATATGTTGACTATAAAATAAATATGCACTCTTTATAATACATTATTCATATATCTTGAACAAATTTTTTAGATGAAATCTTTACATTACGACAGATAAGAGGATGATATAAATTCAAATCTAACAACTTGCCTGAATCATTGTTCATACGTGCAATCTCGCTCGTAAAGATTTCGGTAGGTTTCACGTAGCGTAGTCTGTTACAGGAACAGTCTCCCCAGCATTTCAGCATATTGCGAAACAGACGCGGGACCCTGATTAGTACCTTCGTCGTGTACTCAGTTCCTTACTTTGTGAACTTGCTTTCTCATCTCGTGCCGCTTCAGTCTTGTCTCCCTTTCGTACGTCGGCTGTCGCCGTCTTCGTCTTCGTCTTTGCGAGCTTCATGTAGTCACTCGCACATCTCTACTACCGTGCCTTGTTATTACTAAATCAAGACAAGCGCCCTAACCCTCCCTCTCCCTCTGTCTCTTCGTCCTTTCCTTCCTTCCACGTGTAATCACATTCAAGGGATCCAGGAACACGATTCTACTTCGTTATTTGCCGCTGAGACCAGCTCGAAGGAACGGGGTTAACGGCCATTGAGGGATTCTTTTTTCTCAAACAAATCTTTTTTCTCTTCCGGGATAATGAATCTTAAAAATAGAAGCCTTGCGAACGAAATCACTAGAATTCTATAACTAATATTTTTCTTGTAAGTCATCAAAATAAAATATAATTTTTATTGTCGAGAAGTACGAAGATAAGAAATCAAAAATATCCGACGAAGTATTTGAAGCAAAATTAAATAATAACAGTACATGTAGGTATATGTGTACATAAAAAATTTAGAATCACTTGCAACACAATTTACAATTATAATTAATGGATAATAAAATTCGGACTTTTAACTCTATGTCAGAGAAGATAGAATGTAATAAAAATCATCTTTGCTGAATTCGTAATCGAGATTCTATTAAGATCGGCTTGAATCTTATATATCGACCAAGTTTTACAACACTTAGAATCTTGTTGCGATTTCTTGCGCTTTTGTTACAACGTTTTACGATGTAACGGTTTATCTTTTACCTGTTTCGGAATTGCGGCGTCTCGCAAAGTGCACAGCGAGTGCTTGCTTTGATCCATTAGCACTTGATAGCCATAAGTTGGATACGAAGCGCGCGCTAAGGGCCTCGCAACCTCTTCGTTGTGTAACGTGAAACAAAGGAGATAACGCAGATTAGGGTAAACTGATGGGAAAAAGGATATTAGCCACGGTAAGGTGAGCAGGAGAATATCGCACATGCTTAATTTACCGAGTAATCCAAGTCGAAGCATATTGCAACTTCGTTTATTAACGTTTTCTCGACATAGTTTAATTTTTAATCAGGATAATTTCATCGAAATTGAATTTTAACGTAGCTTGCTTTTTTTTTAGTTTTATGAAAGCTTTTAAGATTAAGTATGTATAATAGGAAGAACTTTTTCACGATGGTTATTTTAATTTCGCGATCTTTTAATGGCACCACTTGAATATTCTTCCGGTAATGGAAGGCGTATTTGCATTTTTTTCTAACTGCAGATTTGACGATGGCATATTATTATCACTCGTTCATCTCGATTTATGCATTGCGATTAGTTTCTTCGACACGCACGGCCAAACCAGATCCATTCTGATGATAAATTATGCACAGGGTGTCCCGAAAGATAGCGCGCACCCTCTCTGTGCTTTCATCCCTCGATAATGGTCCCCTTGATGCATCCAAGGACATCTTCCTTGCCTCTCATCTACGCCGACCAATCGTATTTCTCTGAGCCCTTAAAGCGCCTATTTCCAGTTAAAGACTTTTTAGCTACATCAGCTGCTATTATGGAAATTTTTCGAAATAGTGATTAATTACATAGATGTACATATAAATATGTACGTGTATAAATTAAGAAGAAATATGTATGTACAGGGTTTGTTAAAATTTATATATCTATCGAAGAACTATAAAATATAAACATATGTACATATGTATGCTTATATATATTATAAAATATTTATGTTTTGCATTAACGTCAGTTTTTAAATATTATTTTTAAAAATTTATTTTTAAAATAGTCACTTAAAAGTACATTATGAAAATGGATTGATTATATAACTATTTAAAAAAGAAAGTTTAACTAATCTCTGTAGATTACGTATTTCGTAATTTCCGTGATATTGTCTAGAATACATTTTAATAATCAATTTATGTTATAATTAATTTAATTTAATTTAAACAATATATATAAGACCATATGTACATATCACAATGAAAATCAAGAAAAAGAACAATGGTCTTTATAGCAGAATCTGTGAGTGCTCAAATAATATTTATATGATTTTATATAAATCTAAATTTAATAATACTGATGCTCGCAAGCATCATAAAATCTCCTCTCTCCAAAAATTTATTTATTTAATTTAATATTCTTAATATAGTATATTTTTATTCTTTTATTTTATTGCATATAAAACATATCCTGTGAGGATAATACATCATTTTCATGCTTCCGGAATGAGTATACCAAGTTCTCGTAATCAACGCGATTAATTAATCAACGGTGCGATCCAAGCAATCCATACTGCAATAATTCTTGTGTGAAGATATATCTCGATTCGCTTCTCCTATGGTACGTTTTCTCGCTCGCTCGACGAGTTGCGCGAATTCTATGAATTTGGCGTGTGTTCATACTTGTCACGTACGGCACGCGAGAAAGAAAATGTGACCCCGTCTACAGAATCGTCCCTAACAGAGAAGGAAGAGTTAAAGGGGTGCTTTTGTGTATTAAGCGTCATTGCTCTCTCTCTCCCCTTTTCGCTCTTTTACTTCTCACTTTCCTTTCCTTTATGAGTCTTCATCTAAACGTGAGACGAATAAAGTATACACGCTCGCGATTAAATACATCTCTGTCCCTTCGATCTTATCAATTTGTATTTATTATCGTTCACGATTAATTTGCTTCTTATCTTTACATTGTCGTACTTGATTTATCTCAATGTCGTGTTTTTCTTTTTATAAACACATAGTTAAATCCGATCATTAACAAATGATAATGAAGTGTTTTTATATGATTATCTTTTGTTGTGTTATTTTATTTATTTTGGCAAAAATATAGTAAAATTAAAATCGGAAATTAAAAGGACATCAAATAATTATTTATATAATTATCATGAACACAGATACATTTATTCTTTTTTGGATAATATTCTTTCTCAAATTGTTGTCTTGCACCTTCTCGTTTTACTACGTTATTGAATTTTTCTTTCGGAACATTCCAATCAGAAGCACCCCAGAAGGAAACACTTTATAAACTGGATATCATACGAAAGCGTCTACTGACGAGCGATACTTTGATCTTCGTTTCCTCGAGGCATCTTATTTTGCGTTACACGCACGAACTGATCAACTAGGTATCACTGGTGGATCAGAATCGTTTCATCCGACCGTCTATCTCCTTCGAGAAAGAGATCTCGTTTTCGTGGAGCCGGAAGCGTTTGTTCGTCTCGTCCTTCATCGACCGGCGCGCGCCGTTTGCACTCTCGTTCGACCCTTTTTTTTCCAGAAGCGGAAGCTTACAGGAGGTATGGGAAGTATTTTCGGTGTGAGGGGTTTTTCTCGGGTTTCCTCGCATAGAGACTACCCGAGACGTGCCCTATACGGTATCTCGCGTACCTCGTGAAAGGGATCCTAGGAGGATTCGGGACTAAGGACCTCCTCTCGACTCCCCGCTAGAATAAATCGACTTTGCCCTTTCGTATCGCCTGTGAGCTCCTCTCTTACCTCCAGAACTACCCTTGAGAGTGGGCGGAGTCCAACGAGCCCAGAAATTCGTCGGGCCATGGCAGTTGGAGTGAGAAAGAAAGCTGTCGGAGGAAAGGCTTGTAAATCTGGAAAGCTTGTTTAACTCCGGACGGCCTAGTAATTCTCGGATGGGGATGTCGCCTGTAATTAACGGGGGCGAAAACTCATTATAAATTGTAATTGAGGCATTACGCGATAGTGTCTGAAGTATATATACTGGCCATCCTCATCTGCTGTCATCTTCTGTCGCGCGATGAGAGTAACATTGCTCCGTTTCGGTCTGTGATAGCGCTGGAAGGTATCAGTCAAGACAGTTATTAGTATTGTTAGGAAGTAAAATAAGCTCAAATTTTCGCTTAACTCTTCAATTTTTAATTTTGTAGGTCCACTGCAAAATAATTCAAAATATTTAACAACTATTTAATGAAACACAGACATGAAGTGAACAATAATTTATGCATATTATCATATGAATTAATTTGAAGAAAACAAAAGAGAGACTAAATCCTTTTGTAAAGAGAGACTATTGCTACGTGATAATATTTCAAGATATATTACATAACAATCTGCATTACATAAAGTCTCTTTTGTAATAATTTCCTTCTCTCTCTTTCTCTTATGAAGCTTTGACATTTTATATGGCAGGAATGAAAGGGGCGTAAGTAGAATTTATGCGTAAAAGGAGATAATCTACAGATTTTGTAGCGCATGCCGAAAAAGGGAAAGATTCGTTATCGTATTACCTCGGATTAAGGGATTTCCTAAGGATATTTGGATTAGAATCAAAAGAGAGAATTTCCTTCCGCGAGCGCATACTCACGCACAAAAACCTTTACCTATATTAAGCTACAAAATCCCTACATTTCATAAGTAGTTACGTATATCTTGCGTATATGCCTATGTATTTAAAAATCAACCGCATCCCGACGAGGACTTGGGTAATCTGCGAAAATTACAGATGCGCAATTTGCATGTCGTACGGGATAATTTTAGAACATACGGCGCACGGAAACATAACACGCTGCATACATTATTCATGGGCAGATGAAACTCTTGGCTTTTAACTAGCTCATTTTTAACGTAATTTCTGTTTCGCAACGATAATTATTAAAAAACATCGCATAATTGATTACTGAGATTGTATTATGATACATTATCTCACATCTCAATTAACATATCGCACAATTCATCGAGTCGCGATATGTTAATAATTATCTGTCAGATTAGAGCAATGGGATCACTTCAAAATTTGTTCATTCGTTTTATCGCTAATAATTTGTCACATTTATGTGTCATTTGCTTTTGATTAAACGACTCTGTCCAGTAATCCCTTTGCTATATTATTCACTGCTGACTGCATTATTAAGAACATTAAATTCACCGATCTCGGAAAGAGCAGCCCGAATGGGATATAACCGCCACGCAATAATCTCTTCGGCTTAATGCCAGCGGTGTGTACCAAAGAGAGTACACAGTCGGAAGCTTAACTGTTAGACGTGCGCGAGAGGCCGCGGGGGATCAGAAGGTCACGGTATTTCGTAGTTCGAGGGGGGTGCTCGTAGAGAAACGGTAGCAATGGGGTGAATTTATATAAGGCCCTGCCTCGAGCTTCCCACCGGTGAACGAGGGAGTAAAAATAAGCCGAATGGATATTATCGAGCTGATAGGAAGGTCGGTATTCTATTCAATGTGCATTTTTTCCTTGTTTTAGCGTTATAACACCGGAAAAATCGCTTGCACGAGCATTTTGTACATTTATTTCGTAAAGGCGCATTGATGCAAAAAGCTCGAGTTGTGTGCGTTGCGCGTATTGTGAACAGTTAAAATAGTTTTTTTTTCGTTATATCAGTTCATTTTTTATATGAAAAATGTCGGGTTGGTCGACAAAAATTATACAGAAGTTTTAATTATTTTCAAGTTATTTTACTGGCAACATAGGGTAAGGTTGCCGATATCGCACCGGCTCCTAAATCGCACCATCTCGCGTATAAATTCAACCACAGTACTTGTACACTCTTTGTGAGATTATTTGGGAACTACATAACATTATCATCATCCTTCATTGAATTCAACATATTAAGAACAATAGAAATTTTGTTATTAATATTTATAGAAAAATCGTAACTTCGCTACTATTTTTCAACACATTTCGTAACTTGATTGCAAAGAAGATAAAATAAATAATCTAAATTTTGATAATTTGTAATGATTACAATATTATTAAAATTAGATTAACAAAGTTCAAATAACTTTGTGTTCTTATTTTTAAATTAAATAAATAAAGTTTTACAAAATGTTTTAGTCTCCTAAATTGCACTATTGCTTTGATCGTGGTTATATATATATAATCAAACATAATAATTATACAGAGCATACATTGTACCAATATTGCCGTAATATAGCAATGTTATTGCAATATTATTGAAAAGTTATCAAAATAATGATATTGACGGAAATTATATTTAGTTTACGGTATTTATCTCCAATATTAATAAAATTATGCTTATCTAACGCATTTTTGCTCAAGAAGAAAGAATCTAGTGGAAAAAGTACCGTTTTAACTCAGGAAAAATAATATTAACCTGTGGTGCGATTTAGGCGACCGGTTGCCTAAATCGCACTATTTGAAGGCTTCTTGAAAATCGTCATTTAAAAATTTATGACAATACATAAAATTCTGAAAAAAATAAATATGAAAGAAGAAATATTGTATTTTTATTATGACGTAAGAAAATTAAAAATATTCCTCATAATTTCTTAGTTATAAGCATTTATGTCAAAAGTGGTGCGATTTCGGCAACCTTACCCTAATTATCTTTTCCAATCTTTCTTTGTCTCTATTAAAACTGAAGATGCTTTAAAAACGTAACTTTGCTAGGGCAGAGTTGAAAAGGCGACGAGGTCAACAATCTCTCTCAACTTGTTCCATTTTTTACTCGAAGTATCTCTTCAGAAATTCAGAGGAGCTCGCAGCACTTTTTAATGAGACTTAGTAACGCGGATTTTAAATTTTGGTAAATGACCCCCAACAAGTAAAAGTCTTTTTAACTGCTATGCTAGTCGAGCCAAGATGACAAGAATACATTAATTTGCAAAAAAACACAATTAACTTTTTGTTCCGTAAAAAATTTCACTGATTTTAAAAATTTATTTACATAAATTTTATATATATAAATTTAGAAATTATTCTCTTTAAAATTTGATGGAAATAACATTGCCGGTGATCTTTAAGTGCATTGAAACATTTTCTTTAAAAGAATCAAATTTTGATTTACATAGAGGTAATCAGTAAAATAACGAAAATGTTAACAGTATATATTTATTACATTTGAATCGTCTATGTATCAAGATCTCCGTAAGATTATATAGAATATATTTCCCTGAAAAAAAGTGTGACATTTGTATGTAGAGAAACGTGCCCCTGTTATCAGTCGACTACTCGTTTATTGGCGTTATTTGGAAAGTCACACGAGCGAGAAATTTATCAGTTGCTTCCCCAAGCGAACTGGTGAAGTAGCATCTCGTTAGGAATTCACGCAGTCCTATATACATCTTTTTCCGTTCTTTTTCCCGTCGTGCTTTATCTGTTCTTCTCAAATACTCTCCTTTCAGCGAGTTCGTCGTGTAACATGTACGAAGCTTTCAGTAAATACATAAGCATTTCGCAGCAAACTTTTCACTTTCGAGCTGAAGGGTTGTTATACCCTCTCTTCTTTTCTTTCTCTTTCGAAAGAAAATGGATTGTGATGATCCAAACGGTAGAAGGAAAAAAAGAGCTCGATGATAAAACGTGCGGCAGACAAATATGCCGTCAGAAGCACACGACGATTTCTCGTGGCTTAGTTTTACGAGCGCGTCGGGCTATTTTGCAATGCGCTGTAAACATGAAGTTTGGCCGCAAGCATCCTGATGTTATGCGTTTTCATGAAGTGGCATTTTAGCGTTTGTACCCTATGAGAACTGCACAACGCGTACATGAAACCGTCGCGACTCTCTGGGGTTTGCTTGGATATGCAAAGTGCTTTGAAACTATCGTGACTCGTCCAAATTGCAGATGTTACGGAACTAAAAAGACGACACCTACAATTCTCAAAACGTGTTTTTCAGAGTTGAGAGAGACACACATTTCACTTTCGCTTCTTTATTTCACAAGTATTATATGTAGATTATACAGGTACTGCATCGAAACCTTTTATCCTTCGTTTAGTGGGCATTATCTTCTCAGGTAGCTAAAATATCTTGAGAAACATTTCCTTTCTCATTCCTTTGTCATTCCCGTTACTTGACGAAACTTTTTCAATTAGTCGACGTCAAGAGTGACGGTGTAAGAATAGGCAGTGGACGTGCAAGAAAGCTCGGCACGATAAATGGTTGCGTGCATGTCCTATTATTATCCTGGCTGAGGGACATTTCCGGGACGCGAATCGATTTCAGCGTTACCGCTAGATCGATAACCGAAGAAAAGGGAGCACACGTGCCAAGCATAATCAGATTGGCTGAATCGAGGCTGATCGATATGAATCAAACGCGAAACGGTCCTAGCAGTTTAAGCACGTCCACGAAGGTCAGTCTAAATCGAATTAAATTCTATGAGATATCGAATCGTTCTCTTCGATCACGTTTCACAATCTAAACATATGGTTTTGTGAAAGTAAACAGTTATGTAAAATAATAATATAAACTGATATTCTACTTATTTAATTTTTGTTGATAGTACATAATGAGTGTATATATTTATTTAAAATTTTATACGCATTTTATATGATATATATCTATCTCATTTATTTTATACATATTTATTTATCTATGAAAAGTACACAGTAAAAAATTGTGCGTACATATGGGTCCGTATGTTAAAATTTTCTTGTGTTACC
>QKQZ01011842.1:0-16905 GCA_003595255.1 Solenopsis fugax | reverse complement strand
GAAGATGGCCTCGTCTACGAGGAGGTCCTGGAAGCTCCGTAAGATTTCGTTCATCAGAAAAAATGGGTGTCCTGGTGCGCGCGCCGTGCTCCCACGTTCTCTCACGCTCTCTCTCTCCCCCCCCCTTGTGTCTTTTTTCTCTCTTTCTGTTCTCCTCCTACGCGATGGGAATCCTGATTTTTCGCCAAGTCCCCGCGGGTAAACAGTCTCTGTTTACTTGGCCACTTAGGTCGCTACCTCGCAGTTTCTTCCAATTATGGTTACATCTGGCGCAGCCGGGAATTTGTCCCGCGGCGAGAATGAGAAGTCATTCTCCCACGGTGGCAGAATCTGCATTATAACGGACGACATATCTCTGCCTTCCTTTAGGAATGAACAGGTCATACATGTTGAAGGAATGATGATTCTATATTTTAACAGTGCGGAGGAGGGTGCTGAATAATTGAGACTTATTGATGAAAATGAGCTCCTGCAAGTCTGTGTCCCCTGCAATTCCTCAATGAATGAACAGTTTTCTGTTTATATTTCTCCTCAAAATAACATTTTCCAATTGTAACCAATTCATTATGGCATTCAGCCTAAAAAGGAAGCTTGTCGGAAGAGTAGAGATTGACATTTATTTAGTCAGTCCTTGACAGAAAATTTTCATATCTGTAGTTTTACAAATATTTCTCAGAAACCAAACTGATCAACTTCACTGAAATCAGAAGTAGAGAAAATTGATGAAAAATTATATATATTATTTTCTGATAATAGAATTAAGAAAGTTATAATAAGTTTATCAGTTTGGCTTTCGAGAGGTTCAGACAATTCTTGTTTGTTGAGTAAATAGGTCAATTTTTTTCCAATACAAATAGATTTACATAATCCTCATATCATAAACAAAAATGATCCATTTGTGTTAATGTGATTCAAGAGATGCAATTAAGAGATAACATCTTTTATATTGTGTTTCTTGCAGCTATATGAATAAGTCAGTATGCATGTAAAATGAATGTGAGCTCTTCTTTTTCTGGCACAGAGGAATTTGTCGCCCATACGCCAAACGTCAATTGCTTGGCATTGGGCCACAAGTCGGGTCGTGTCCTGGTCACTGGCGGTGACGATAAAAAGGTGAATTTATGGGCCGTTGGCAAGCAGAATTGTATTATGGTAATTATCGCACATAGTTATCTTTGCCAAATTTAACATTAAATGCAGATGATTTACAGCAAATATTTGTCTCTGTAGATTTTTTAATTTTATATTAAAATACTATTTTAATCACTAAATTATGGCTTGATTATTGTTATTAAATTGAAATTTGTTAAAATTATAATTCATGTATCTTGTTTTTTTTAGAGCCTGAGTGGCCACACCACTCCCATAGAATGTGTACGCTTCGGCCAAACGGAAGACCTCGTATGCGCCGGCTCGCAGACGGGCGCGCTGAAAATTTGGGACCTGGAGCATGCCAAGCTGGCGCGCACGTTGACAGGACACAAATCCGGGATACGTTGCATGGACTTCCATCCTTACGGGGAGCTGCTGGCGTCTGGTAGTTTGGACACGGCGATCAAATTATGGGATATCCGTAGAAAGGGCTGCATTTTTACATACAAGGGGCATAACAAGACTGTGAATAGCTTAAAGTTTAGTCCTGATGGACAGTGGATTGCCAGTGCCGGGGAGGAAGGAATGGTCAAGGTGAATCATTCTTTCCTAGAAATATAATATATAAATATATTTTTATCATTACCGTTAAGTCTATCGTCTTATCGTTACCGTTAAGTCTTCTTATCTTGTGTATTGCGCGATTTTTATTTTTTTCTTTGTATACTATTATATGTGTGTGTGAAACAGGAAACATTGACCTTTATGTTATTCTCAAATTAGCTGTGGGACCTAAAGGCCGGTAGACAACTAAGGGAATTTTCAGAACACAGAGGGTCGGCCACGACCGTCGAGTTCCATCCGCACGAATTCCTATTAGCCAGCGGTAGCGCGGATCGAACGGTCCATTTCTGGGACTTGGAGTCGTTTCAGCTCGTATCTTCCACGGAACAAAGTCATTCTTCGGCCATCCGGTGAGTGACAATTTCAATAATTCTACAACAGATATCGCTCGATCACCACGCTAACTTTTGTTGTTGCTACGCCGGTTGTTGTTTCAGGTGCCTGTACTTTAGTCAAGGCGGAGAATGCTTATTTGCTGGTAGCCATGACGTTTTAAAGGTTTATGGCTGGGAACCGAGCAGAACCCTGGATACGATACCGACCGGCTGGGGAAAAGTCCAGGATATAGCCGTAGCTCAAAATCAATTGGTATGACAAAACATTAGCGATTTTGAACTTAATATATACATTGTCGCTCTTTTGTTGACACTAGTGTTCTTAGTTTGGAAAAATTCTTGGAAATTTTGAAAAAAAAAGTTTTCTAGGTTTTTTTTCTTTTAAGATACTGCCATCTTTATTGTCTTCTACGTCTTAATGATTTTAAAATTGTTTTCACATTTAAGAGTTCTAATAAGTAATTGATCATTAAAGTTAATTGTCACTATCTCAGTATTTTTTTTCGGAAAAAATTGAAAAAACGAATTTTTTCATCAATTTTATTTCTCCGCAAAATTAAGAATACTAATTAAGACAAAACTTTCAGATCGGCGCGAGTCTTCATACCGCGAATATCCTCCTGTACGTGTGCGATTTGAAAAAGATCGCCCCGCTGGGAGGAATATCCGCTGTGAGTTCGCCGTTCAGTCACGGAAATTCCCTGAGGAAGAGCTTCTCCAGGGAACGACCAATCGGGTTGAAAAAACATACGTGAGTTTTCCCTCTTGAACAAAGTTCAATTTTAACGCCAGATTTTTAACATTATCATCTATCGCCGTAACACGTATTTGTACGCGTTTGCAGATTGGATGTGCGAACGATAGAGGAGGCGGACAAATCCGGCACTGATCCGGAGGACGAGGCCACCTACGCGGATATACCCAACGTAACCGAGTACAGGGACATATTTCAACCGAGCAGGGCGTGTAAGTAATTCGCCATATCCGTCTTTTAATATCTTATTGTTCACCGAGTGTGTGTGTGTGTGTGTTCATATGCGCGACAAAAATTCCAGTCTAACATCTAATCCAATTCCTCACGATCACCCAGCGAACATATATGACAAATGTCAAACACTGTTTAAATGTGAATGCAAATGCTGTATAGTTTGTGAATGAGCATGCCATGCATGATATGTTGCAGTGTCTCGCACACCACCTCCCGAACTCTCTGAGGCTTTCGAAGAGCCTCACGATGTAGGTGAGTTTCAATAACCTTTGCACGAATTGGATTTTACTAAATTATGATAAGTTCCGAAACGAGATTTTTACTACATCATTAATATAAGACATTCGATCGGAATCTTGGTTTAATGCATGCTAGAATACAAACTTCAAGAAGATTGAATAGCATAGATAATGTTTTTTATTTATATATTTAATTTGCATATAAATACCTCTAATATTTTTAATTAGGCGAGGCAAAATTTATTTTAGCTTGTTTTTTGAACGCTCACAATTATTATGCTTTTATAAGAGATCTTTAAATATAATTTTTCTTACAAAAAAAAAGAGAACAAATATCATTGATACACACTGTCAATCTATTTTAGATCCAGCGCAGCCACAAATACTGCAAAATCTCTCTACCTCAGTGTCGAACCTGAACACGATGGAGCGCGAAGAGGTACCATCGTTGCCATCCCCCTCTTCGCCGTCCCCGCCGTCGGTGCCCGCGGTGTCTCTGACGAAGCCAGTGCCGGTGCGCGTTCAGCCAATTAAGTCCTCACCACCGGTGCAGAGGAATTCAATCACGTCGACGAGCCAGATCAGGGCGAATCTGCAAGCGAACAACGGCCTGAATCAACGAGCGTCCAAGAACTTCGCGTCGATACCGCCGTTGCGGCAAAACATCACGCCGTTTCCGGGGAAGAGGGTGGTAGCCACCAACGAGCATGCGGCGCCGGCGCCGCCACCCTTAGGACCACAAAGGTCGAACTCGACTCTAACACCGCGTGTCGCACCGATGGCCGCCGTGATCCCTGTGATGGACGACGGCAAGCTGAAGAACAGAGTACCCAGCCCGGATTCCCCGAAGCACTACCTGAAGAGACAGAGCAGCAGGGACGGGGAACAAGGATACGAAAGCGACTACCCTGTACAGTAAGTGCCTCGTGTGATAATAATGAAAGTGAACACATGTTTCCTTTAAATATATAAATATCTAAAATACTTATCGCGTAAATATCAAAATAACAAATAAAAATGAATAAAAAAGTTTTTTCTTTCTTGATAAAACGTAATGTTTTTATTTTTCAAATTGTAATCTTGAAGAAAAAATAATTTATTTACAAATATATTCATGATGCTTATAAAATTAATTACTTTAAGATTGAGTTAATTATATTAGAAAAACGTAATGATTATGTGATGGTTTAAGATGATTTCTCTGTTGCAGAATTAATATAAAACACAGTCCTTCGGATCCTGCGCTGAATAGGCCGAACACGGCGCAGTCGAGGTCGACGTCGCTCAACCGAAATTTCGCTACCTCAACCGCGCTGTCGGCGCGCAACGCCTCCACGTCCACGAGGAAACTACCTAATAAGGCTCAGATCCCACCGAATCCCAAGGTCGACATACGCGTCTCGCAGATAAGGACCAACGTCGAGGACGCGGAAAAGGAGGAATTGGTACCTATGAGCGCCGACAAGCCTTACGGCTTGGATGTGGAAAATTTCTTACCGGTAAAGCAATCCTTTCGCTTAAAAATTTGTGCAAATATAACAAAGTTAATAATAAATTCTCTATTTTATATTTGTATAATGAGTAGGAAAGTTCTTAAGTTTTAATTCCTCTGTTTATGTTTTACAGCACAGTTATACCGGTTCTACGGCCCTGGGTTATCCCCAGATGGGCGTGCTGACGGAAATGTCGGAAGCCGAGGTGTTGAACAGCATGATGCGCAGCCACGACTCGATGATGGCGGTACTTAAAAGTCGGCATCGCTCATTACAGATAATATATTCCCTCTGGCACAATAAGGATATGAAGGTAGTCATCTATCTGATCCCGCGTAGAAACACACGTATAAGGAGAATGATGTAACGTAATAATGATTTCAGGCTGCGGTGGAATCTGCAGTCGCGATGAACGACCTGGCGGTCATCGTGGATCTTCTGGGTATTCTCACATTAAAACCGTACGTAGTTTTACCGACCCGACATAATTTTAGTTAACAAGGCGTGTATTCAGTTTTATAATTGTTTTTTATTACTGTTTATAGACCGATGTGGAACTTGGACCTGTGCAATTCCTTATTGGGTCCCATTAGCGATCTCTTTCAGAGTAAATACGAAATGTAAGTATGAAATATTCTGCTTTAGACTTTTTTACTAATACTTCCTAAGAAATATACTGATGTCCTCAAAATAATCTGTCACATTACAATAAACGACAGATAGATGGTGATTATTTTGCAAATGACTTGTATCGCTATTTTAAACATAATCTGATCCATTTCTTTTGTCGAGATATTTCTTTCAAACTCGCCATGTTTTCAGATCGATTCGCTTCACAATTAGGGTCGCATTTGCATTCCTGTTCGGATTGCAACACGCGTTCACGCGTCTCATTGTCGCATCACGCGTATATATTTAGCGATGACACGATGAATATTCATCACTCTTCGCGGCACGCTTTGCATCTATTATCGTCTAAGATTACCTCACCTTCAATGGCGAAACGCCGTGCGCGGCATTTGTATTGGAAAATAGAGACAACCCTTCTGAGAGGGGTTTCTCTGTCGCATCCCCACCTCCCCTCTCGTGTTCGAACGGGGATGATGCGAGGTCCGCTGGGCCGCACTATGGGAATGGCTAATTTGTCAAAGTGGGGAAACCCGAGGCGAGCGTTAGGGCGGTGCACGAAATTAGCCGAGACAATGGAAGATAGCGGCAGATGCAAATGGGACGAGACGCGCGCGGATCCTTCCTGTCGTTCGCTCCGAGTCGTATTGTTCGCGACGCGAATTGAAATCTGAAGTGCCGCCACGCTCGCATATGCCGGCGCGACGCGATGACAGTGGACAGACAGGGCCGAGTGTCATCTTCAACGTCAAACGGTCGCCATCGATCGAAATTTGTCAAGAGTTAGAGATACGTTTTGCGTTGAAGAATAACGTAGAACAAAAATCAGATGAATGTGTCTAAAAAAAGAAAATTTTTCTAAAATTTTAAAATTATAAATTTAAAAAAAAAAGACTTAGAATCTAGAAAATTTTGAGAAATCTAAATTCGTAGATTTTGGAAAGTTACTTGAACTGGAAAGATTGAAGCAGCTGCTCTTTCTTTGCGGTAGCTTTGTATACCGAGTGATCGCTACTGAAAAGAAATAAATTGAATTTTATTGTAACTACGTTTAATAGAGTCAGACATTTCATTTGAGAGGTAAAGTTTTAGATTACCGTTACATCCCATAACTGCAAATTTAAACGGTTTCTCGTCAGATACGAGCCACTTCCTGACCGTTCGGCTGTAAATCCGAGTGGGGGGAGGGACGGAGCTTGTCTTTTTATGTCCGTTTGACGTACGAAAGTGGGCGATTAACCGACTGCCCTCAGTTCCAAGCTGTTACTCTGTCGTGACGAAGAGCGACTGTTTCCTTCCGCGTTTTATTGTGGACTGCCATTATTCACCCTCACGTCCTTTATTCCTCGCGCACGTGTTACCTTACAAGAATCTGCCCTCATATAACTTGATAATGATCCGTGATCACTCTCACGTGAATTTTAGAAGCCCTAATTATAACTCGGTCTTGCGTTCAATTTTTGTCAAAATATTTTTATGTAAAAAAAAGCATTAGATTCTCATTTGTCTGTTAAAATGTTAGAATAAATTATTTTGCTCTGATTAGTTTTACATATTTATTAATAATATATTTTTTTAATTCATTGCGATATATCATTGGATTTTTATTATATTTTATTATTAGCACGCAGTAATATTTGTCACAAATTTTCATTTTTTAATCAGAAAAATCAGAGACGTTACTCTATTCTGCTATTTTCAATTTTCTATACCTGCAATCTCGATCCGATCGGATCGGAAATCAATTTGATATGGATTTAACGATTAATTAGTTATATCGAACAGTAGATCGGTCGTGCAACTTTCGAAGAACCCGTAAGGGTTACCTTCCCCAAAATTAGATCGAGCACCTGATGTCTTAACGAGTCTTCCGTTTCTTTTCTGTCTCTCTATCCGAACCTTCTGCGTATTACAGCACACGTGGAGTAATGTTTAATTTATCTCATTTTATGCATTTATTACACTGACAAAAAGTTTTTTTCCACTTAAGTTATTTCCTTTGATCTAAATAAATATTAGTTAGTTAAATAATTTATTTTTAAACTTAAAAAAATATTTTTTTAATCAAGTAAATGATGTTAAAAATGATGATGAAAAAAATATTTATTTAAAAATTAAAAAATTGTTTTCAGTGTATAAATTAACAGCTGTTTAGTTTCAGTACTTTTCTTATTATCAATTTGCATATCTGTACTAAATGATGTGATTTGAATTTTTTCTGATAATTTTTGATATTATGTCTGACAGAGTTTGAAATTTATAATATGCGGTTTTAAAAAATTGTAATTCTTATTTTGTACACACACTTTTGAACTTCAACAAGTAAGACTTTTTTGACAGTTTTGTTTTCGAAAATATTGTTTTAATTGGGCCACTTGTGTCGATTGCCTGGAGTAATTTCAGTGAACCGGTTAATATAGCAGTTGTGTATGTATTTAATACCATGAAAAGTGAATTCAAACTAATTATCCGCCGCTGAGCAGCTGTCGTTCACAATCGTCGACTTATAATAGCGAGACCGTCGGGCCATTTGTTGGAACCTGCCATTCTATTCGGAAATTATATAATTATTATATTTATATATAATAAGTTATATAATATATAAATATATAAAAACTAAATTTGGCATTTACTTTGATTAGGCTTATTAATTTAGTTTTTTATTCGAAGTTTTTTTTACGATTACTTCGCTACTTAATTTAACATTGAACATTAAAAAATGATTTTAACTACCTAATTACTTTCCATCTAATTATCGTACAGAAATAATCAACTTAAAAAATTCTTATTTTTAAATAAAAATATTTGAGATATAATAGTACATGATATTATCTTATATCCTGATTATACTCTGATTTCGCAATCGGATGGGTCGCAAAATCGACGACGCGAACAAATATACACATCTCGGACGACTTATTATGTAGTGGCCGTTTGCATACAGTTCGCTCGTCATTTTCACGGTTCGTTCGTCGCGGCCTTTCGTCCTGGACCCGGTGCCTCGTGAGAAAAAAAAAAGAGATCGTCGGCCAGAATGTCTAGACGCGTGTCACATGTCAGGGGAGGGTTCGCGCCCCGCCCGATCGTTTTCCAATTTCGCGATCGCTTCTCGCACCCCACTCTGTTCCCCCTTTACCGTCTATCTCCTTCCCCATAGATCTGATTTTGGAAAGAAAAGCACTTTTCCTGTCGCGAAACGTTATTATTTAATAGCAGATTATAGAAAGATTAAATAAAGAATTAAATTAGAAAAATAAGGAATAAGAAATTAGAAGAGAATTTATTTTAATATTTATTATACATGCTAGAAATGATTAAATTAAGATAGATAGAAATAAATCAAATATTAATTAACTTGCGAAGTTTAAATCAACCAGACCCTTTGTACAGTCTGAAACTAATTTATCTATTTATTTCAGAGAAAAAAAACAGTCTTAATTTTTTTTTATTATTTTCAACGATATTTAAATTATATCTAAATGATTTAATTATCATCTAAAATAACTAATCATTATCTAATTATTTTAGTTGTGATCCACGCTTTTTCTCAAAGTTTACAATTCGACTATTCTCGCATTGGTTTTACATTTTGTTACAAGTCGCATAAAATTCGCCGCGATCAGTGCATGATGCATTACACGGGGTATTGTCGATCGGCGTCGCGCGCGCTACATTCATGAGGCCGTTTGCGATTCGTCTCGCCGATTCGAACGGGAGCTCGAACCCTTTATCGCCCGTCCGTCCGAAAGCGAGAGCGTGCTGAATCGTGCAGGCAAGCCTTCCGTGCCTTTCGTTATTTATTGGCGTCGTTAACGAGCCTAATAACGCTCGTTTTACCAAACGGTCCAGGCGTGACCGGGGGCCAGTGTTACGAGACGGGTTTCCATCCTCATTCCACAATTGTTTTTATCCTGGACGCTCGAGCCATTCCTAGACAAACGTGTTATAAATTACATGATGTGGAATCCCGCTTTATTTATTTCTTAATTAAAGTAGCTAAACACTTTACATGTAATTAGTAGTTAATTTATTGTTTAATTTATATTTCTCAGTTTGTTTTAAAGATGAATTTTACCATTTTACATTTTAACAGACCCATTTTAATGATAATTTATTCGATCTTTAATGTTGGATTAATTTGATGCGAAAAGATTATTATCTTCAATCTGCTTCGTATATGTGTATTATTTTAGATTATAATCTGTATGATATATATAACTTATTATATTAATTTTTGCCAAAATTGGATTTGTTTCAGGTATATATCGGTAGCTTGCTCGGCATTGAGACTTATCCTTCGTAATTTTGCCCCCGTGATAAAATCCAACGTGGAGGCACCTCTTCACACGATCGGTGTCGACGTGTCGCGAGAGGAACGGTGAGTTCTTATATTGTATTTAAATATTTTTGTTCGAACTTTATGCCACTGTTTTTATTAGCGACTCCCAATTATTAAATTATCAATTTATCTTATTAATGTATTTATTATAGTGTATTATACAATAAACTTTATAACTTAGATTTCCTGAATATCTTTCTAGATTAGAAACGGAAGTGTCAAATATTGCTTGATTTTATTTGAATCGTTAAAAATCTTGAATTAAGAAGTTATTCTCTCAGACTTGTAAATGTCGAGAATATTATTAGCAATAAAGAATCGTATTAAGTATCGTGTTGTGCTAATAATGCTAGAAAAGCGAGATAATATTTTCTAGTGTGACGTAACATTTTGTCTTGTCGCTCCGGCAATGGAAACCTCACGAGCCATTTCTCTCCTTCTCTTTCCAGGTACCACAAGTGTCTTTCCTGCTATGAGAAGCTCACGGCGATACGGGCGATTCTGCTGAAGAAGCAGTCGACGTCCGGCAAACTCGGCGCCTCGTTCCGCGAACTGGCAGTGCTCATCAGGAGCCTCGAGTGACCTCGAGAGCGGCGTCGTCTGAGACCCTCGTGAATTCGACCGCCAGTATTGTCGTCGATCGAACGACCATCGGCTTAGCAGCGGCGGAACGAGGGCCGCGTTGTGGCTGTTAAACGGAAGCGAAACAAAACTCCGTCGAGGAGCAGCAACATACGGCCCCGCCATCGAGGAAGCGTCCGTGAAAACATGTTCCTGCTGTTGCTATCGCCTTCTTCCATCGTCCTCGGTCGATCCGCTTGCCGATCGTCTCCTCCTCGTCATTGTTCCCCGCAGTCGCGCATCGATTCTTAGAGAAAGCGAACAAAATTGCAAGACGTTTGTTATTTAGTTGGACTAATCGTGCGACTTGTCATCATTGATAGAGAGAAAAAAAAAAAAGATAGGGAGCATCGGCAAAGGCAAAGAAAGGAAGAAATCTATATGAAGAAAAGTTTGCGGAGTTAAACGAGAGGCGGGTGAAAGCGAGGAAAGATTGTCGCCAAACATATCTAATATTATACTGAAACATCAGGATTAAACATCGATCTTATCTGTCTTAACAAACGCGTAGATCCCTAAAGGATTTTAGAACTTTTTCCTCTTGATTTTAAAAAAATTCAAATCAATTAAATTGTTTTTGGGAAATCTAGAAATATATTCCTGTTATTAATATGAGATTTTTAAAACATAAAAGTACATATCGCAGTTTTTAAAGAACTATTTAAATTAAACGGAATGATTCACGAGAGAAAAGTATGCAAATTAAACTCGCTTTTTCTATCCAAAGTATTCGTATCTCTACGCGTGTCAATTAAAGATCTTTAATTCTATAAATAAAATAGTAAAGAAATAAGAATAAGAAATGGATTCACCGAATCCCGATGCATCAGTATATCGATTTCCGATTCGCGTGGAAATTAGCCGGGGAATGTTCCGAGTGAGCATCGATTCGTTCGCGCAGCACAAAATCGAGAGAACTCTCGTTGAATGATGCTTTGCGCCCTTCTTGCCAGAGATTACACAACTATCGAATGTTTCGACTGGAATCAGCTTCAAGGTCCAAGGAGACGATGTGCGCGACGACGATTGATACGATTCAGCGAATAAAACAAAGTGTAATATAGCGTATAACACACTTTTCTTAGCGTACGAGAGAAACTGTATTTTTCCAAGAGGTATTTGCGTCTGTTTACTAATAAAGCAAGCCTAACGTAGGCGTAGATACCTTGACCCCACGAAGACAAAGTCGTAAGATGTGATAGGTGGTGAGATGCGAGAGAGCTTAAACGAGAGCTTGTACGCGCTTGTAAAGGACGGGAAGAGGATTGGGAATTGGAACGGGGAAAGCGCCTGTCGACAAACGATTAGTTTTTTTATATTCACGTTTAAATTATTTTTTTACAATAGCGCCCGTGGATCGTGAACTGCATTTTGTTCCGACGTTTGCGATTACCTAATATTTCACAGAACTAAATATAGAAATGTTAATGAAGCGTCGATGCAGTGCCGCTACTATATACGCGCCATAAAGGTGCTTTTTTAAGGATTTCCGAACAATTTTTTATACTCTATTTTTGTCGCCGAATAAACGTTTTAATTAGCATGCGGAAAGTACGAAGCAGCGAAGTGGATACACTCTGGAGACAATACACGCAAGATATTTGTCTCTTCGCATTTTGCATTTTCGTATCTCGCGACATAATTAAAAGGCAGTGACTGTGCAAAGAGATCAAAACAGTATTAATTTAAGCGTTGTACTGATTAACATGTTGTAACGTAAGAGAAGAGCAATCTATATTTTCATATTTCACATGCAACAAAAGTCGGATCAGTATTGTCCGAAACAGTATTTATCGCGGAAGTATTTTTTATACAGAATTCATCATATTTTTGCGCATTTTTTTAGCGCCCAGCTATGGCTCTCGTATAATTCCGGGTCTTTACTGCCTAACATAATGAGAGAATCCGCTTCGCGAAATATTTTTGGAATTCAATTTGCGACGAGGGGAATGAAACGTCGCTCACTGCCTTTTAATCTCGTCGCGACAACATTTTCCGTATATTACGACTTTTTATAATCCGCTCTTGGAAGTTTTAGTGTTCCGCTTTGTATTACGGTGATCATGTCATGCGAGTCGCTGTAATATAGATAATCAATTGGAAAAGATCGAGAAGGTAACTGTAGCTAGGACCCTCTTCGCATTCATGTTTTTCATTTGTTACCATCGTCATGATAGTTCATTTTTTATTGCTGATTTTATGTATTTAATTTAAATCATTAATTAAGTCATGTCTTCTGTTAATCGAGTCGATCGTTCAGCTCCCCCTTCCAACGGGAGGCGATCCTAATATCGCAGCCAATAGAGAGGATTATTTATTATATAGTGCGTAGCAATATTGTGCGATTGTCCTCCGCGCAGCGAGACTCGCATTCGCGTTTTCTCGTCCTCGAAGAAAAGAGAACACATGTGCATTGTTGCACGAGAATGAGAGGGCGGAAGCGGTGCCCGAAGAGATATAGATATTACAACTTTCGACACATTGCCTCGAAGTATTATATAATAAAGCGTACAACTCTTTCGTTAATTTTACGTCTCACGTGTTCTTTTTTTTTTTTCTTTTTTGTACAGCGCGTCGCTACCACATGTCTCCGCAACAATACTCTTTCGCGTTAGAAAAAAACTTTTCCATTAGAAATCCATAAAAAAATTGCTGACCGTGTTAAAGAGAATAAAATCATTTCGATTTGTTTGTGACGCTAGAATACGTTAGAGAAATAATGCACAAAAAGCAGAAATCAAAGGGAACGGACAGAATTTCGAGATAAAGACACAACGAGAATTATTTATAAGATTTGGTGGGAAATCCACTATTTTCCACGGAAGCGGAAAACTTTGACGGCAAGAAAGCCGTGAAAGGTGATTTGTTTTTCTATTTTTATACGGGTATAAATTCTCATTGTATTCATCGTCTCGAATACTTTTGCATTGTCCTCGGGTTGCGAGAATCACTTTGCACTTTGCTTAAAGCCATCTAATAGCACCCTTAGCACACATATAGACTTTTCGCGAATTGCAGTTTGCCAAGCGTCTTTTCGCGGAATGGCGAGGGAAGAGGAGCTCAAGCCTCCAACCGGAGGGCCTAATCGCCTTCGAAACGGGGGTAAGAAAATTTACGAGGATACTCGTTGTCTGTTCCGTCCAACTTATTTTTGTAAGGGAGTGAGAAAGGGTGAGGGAGAGTGTGAGAAAAATAAAAATAAGAGAGAGAATGTGCATCCCGCGCGTGTGTGTGTGTGTGTGTGTGTGTGTGTGTATGTGTGTGCTCTTCGAATGCTCCTGTATAAACTTATCGCTCCGATCGGCAACGCTCACACACGTTGCCGATTTTAGCTTAAGCTTACGCTCATACGTTGCGTGATATCGATCGTGATCCACGATCTCGAGCGATGATAGTCTCGAGCGTGTAACTTTGCTCCGAGTTGCGCCAGCAATCGTCGTTTGTCACCCGACATATACAATCCCGAGCGTGGAACTTGCGTCTCGCAAATTCCGGCCCGTCGTCGAACCATCTTACATGTTACTTTTACTAGATAACAAATTTTATTACTGTTTTACCCGATACACATTAGTTTACTATCGCTGTTTTATTTTAACATTCTCGATTTTTATTTGCGCCGATTGTGTTATTTAAACGGGAATATAATAATAAATTGTGTTATTTATTCTATCCTTTGTGTCTTTTTTTATTTTCTTTTCTTCGTATATTTCCTCCATCATTTTGGACACGGCCAGAGTTCGTCGTGTTACGTTATAGAGTTATTTGGAATGCGAATTAGCAGATGTGATAACTTTGATTGATGTTACATCCGCGAAGTATGAGCGTCGGCTGTTACATCATTTTAAAAATATACTTTCGTCTATTTTACGACTAAAGCTGACACTATTTAATAGCAATCTACATACATATTACTATATTAAGAATTGTATATAATATATTTACATATATATAAATATTAATAAAATTATTTATATTGTACGCAATTCTTAATATAGATATAACTTTGGGAAGCGATGGACGATCATTTTTGATATCGACATTGTAAGTATACTTTTATCGGGATTCTATTTTGTATTTTGTGCGCAATTGACTATAGCAATCGTTGCGACACTTGTAATCACGTTTGTCCTCTATTATTTATGTAAAGAATGTGGGATCTTCACGTTGCAGAGACGAATTCAACTTCTTCGCTCTTTGAATTAGTATTAATGAATACATTTTTCGATCTGGGACGAACACTTTGCAACTGTAAATATCTTTCAAATTGAAGAGCACGCGCACAGAAAACAAAATTAGCATCAAATCAAGAATTCATTATTTTATAAATAAGCAAAAATATAAAATTTTCTTGGAAGAATTTATAATCTTAAACAGACATAATTTGCTTATATGAAGAAAATTTTTCTCTTCATATAAGCAAATTATGCCTGTTCAAGATTATAATTTCTTTCAAGAAGATTTTATATACTTGCTTATATATGAAACAATGAATCTTGATTTAATACTAATTTTTTTTCTATGCGAGAAGGATTATACTATAAAGAAAGTCCTTCGGTCAGTTTCGCTATATATTTTTTGTCCGTTCTAATTTCATCCAGCGAGATTCGCTTCGATGTATAGGATATATATTGTATATATAACGAAATACTCTGTTCGCAACTGTGCGATTTAATTAGCCTGGACGAGCTCGCTATTAATTATCGCGCGATGGACAAAGTGAGATTGTCCCAGGAGGAGGACGATGCATCGAACCTCGCACACAACTGCCTTAACAATTATCCCGGAGCCTCCTTTTCACACGTGCCGATTTGCATGTTAATCAATTTTAGCTATTAAGTCCTGTTCGCAGCAGCGTACACGCATTAATTGCAATAATAATACTCTTTGACAAAAGTTCGCATTCACCTATTTTGCCCCCTCTACCCCTAGTTTTTTAAAATTTTTTAACGAAAAAAGTGAAAAGGTTTCTTCTTCTAACTTATCGAGTGACAATTTTGTTAGTGTCGTTCTTCGGATTAACATGGTTATCTACCGACGAGACTTTTTTTGTGTATCGAAGAAGTCGATAATCCAATCTCATCCATCAACGCCATCAATTTTTTTTTACCGCGTTTACTTATCCCGTAAAAAAAGCCACGAGATCGGACTATCTGTATTTGCATCTGTGCCGCCTTTTAAAGCTCGATTTTTGCCAATCAATCTTGCTGTTCCACGCAATTGCGAGGCACAAAATGTACTCTGTACGTAACTCTCTTTGTCAAAAAAACTCTTACAGAAAGCCAAGAACTAAATAAAAGTTGAATTAAAGACATTAAAATAAAACTGTTTCTCGATAGAATTAATTCTTATAAATATATCTTTCGATTTATTCATACAATTTTCACGAAATCTATTTTTAGATATAATAATTCAAATATATAATAATTTAAGATAATCTTAAGAAATAAAAAAAGGCGATGGGATAACTGGTTGCCGAGTAGATACACCGTTAAAGTAATACTTATATATCGTTTTTGACATTCATGAATAATGTGAGAACGGAAGGATTGAGATATCACAGAACTAGAACACCGTCACTCGAATGACACTCGGGATCTCGGGTGACACCGTGAAAAATAGTGCAAATATTCGCGTTATAATCCGTGAAATATCGCGACCGTTTAAATCGAGGCACGCGTGGCGGCTGTTTGCATCTGGATTATGTATTCATGGGATTATACGAGCCCTTCCCCGTCGGGGCGTCCACGCCGATCGGCAACCCTTCATCGAGATATCCGGCATCGCGATATCGCGAGATCTGAGCCTTGAGAATTGTTTCATAAAATGAATCAGGTCACGAGATTTTTTGTTATATCATCTATATACGGCATGAAAAACTAGAATATGTATGTGTTATAATAATATAAAATTTTTAGAATATTTTTTAAATCAAGTTTCATCCTTGGGCCCAAATTATGTCAACAAAATTCAATATCAAGTTCATTTTTAAATTTTTCTTATATTGCAATGACGGACGCAGAGCAGTTGTGAAAATAGTACGCTGCTTTATACACTGAGAGAAATGTTTGGTAAAATCGATTAACGTTTGGTTGAATAGTGATCAAATGAATTTTACAGTTATAATTACTAAATATATAGTTTTGACCAAACAATTAGTAGCCTTAACCAAACAATTATTTTCATACAACAAATGTAAATATAACTAAGTTTTTGATACCAGTAACTACAAAATTCATTTGATCACTATTCAACCAAACTTTCGTTGATCTTACCAAACGATTTCTCTCAGTGCACACTGTTAAAAATGTCATGAAATGTCATGAAATGTTATGAAATTTTATGAAATTTCATGATTTTTTAATATACAATGGTAAGTGAAATTTAAATCACTCGTAACTGAAATGATTTTTAATGTACATGTTAATGAAATTAAGTTTAAGTGAATTAAAATATATAAGTGTACTGAAATTTAATATAATTTTATTTTAAATACAAATGTAAAAGGAGGGCAAATACGAGTCACGCGCGGTAAGTGGTGCGCAAAAGA